>JAIUZE010004394.1:0-18865 GCA_022085475.1 Heliosperma pusillum
AGTCCACCATTTTCTTAGAGTCCTTGAGTCCCCATCCTAGCCATTGGATGAGGGAGATGGATGGCTGAGATTTGGGAGATTAAAAAATACACTTATCACTAATTAATTACCTATGCACTAATTAATTAACTTTCTCTCTCTAGCTTACATTAATCATTTTTTAAACACTTTTAAGCACTTTTGAGCACTTTTGAGCTGCTGAGATTTATGAGTGTAACTTTGATGCTTGCGAGTGTAACTCTAATGTTTTAGAGTGTAACTTTAACTTTTTAAGGCGGTTTGTATACAAAAATTTGAATTTAAACAATTTAACACCTTACGAGTGTAACTTTAATACTTTTCGAGTGTAACTCTAATATTTTCGAGCGTAACTTTAAATTTTAAAGACGGTTTTGATATAATAATTTGAATATATATACTTTTAACATTCTACGAGTGTAACTTTGCTGATTTTTGAGTGTAACTTTAATATTTTTTAGACGGTTTTTTATAAAAATTTGAATTTATATAATTTTGACATTTTACGAGTGTAACTTGGATGATTTTCGAGTGTAACTTTAATATTTTTTTAAGACGGTTTATTACTTATAAATTTAAATTTATATAATTTTTTACATTTTACGAGTATAATTCTAACATTTTAGGAGTGTAACTTTAATTTTTTTTAAGACGGGTTTGTACATAAAAATTTGAATTTATATAATTTTAACATTTTACAAGTGTAACTTTGATGATTTACGAGTGTAACTCTAATATTTTACGAGTGTAACTTTAGTAATTTTAGGTCATTTTGAGTGGAATTTTTTGAATTTTATTACATGCTGAATCTACGTAATTTACTACAAATATATGAGTGTTACTTTAGTCCTCTATGAATGTAACTGTAGTCCTCTATGAGTGTAACTGTAGTCCTCTATGAGTGTAACTGTAGTACTCAATGAGTGTAACTGTAGTCCTCTATGAAAGTAACTATAGTAAAAACTATGTAAAAAGCAAGGTAGATCTATAAAAAGGTAGATCTACAAAAAAAAATTGAAAACAAGAGTAAAAACTAAAAAAAGAAACAGATCTGACATCAACAAGTGTAACGTTTAAGGTCATTTTGTGTTACTTTAATAAATAATGTGTGTTACTTTAATACAAGATATATGTGACTTTAATAAATAAAATGTGTAACTTTACTAGACGGTGAGTTTAATAAACATCAACAAGTGTAACTTTTAAGGTCATTTTATGTTACTTTAATAGTGTTACTTTAATAAATACTGTGTGTTACTTTAATAAATAAAATGTGTAACTTTAATAAATAAAATGTGTAACTTTAATAGACGATATATGTGACTTTAATAAATAAAATGTGTAACTTTAATAGACGATATATGTGACTTTAATAAATAAAATGTGTAACTTTAATAGAGAATTTGTGTTACTTTAATAGAAATCATTATTACTTGACACTTTTTTTTCAGATCTAGAATGTGTTACTTTAATAGAGAATGTGTGTTACTTTAATAAATAATGTGTGTTATTTTAATAGAAAATACATGTGACTTTAATAAATAATGTGTGTTATTTTAATAGAAGATATATGTGACTTTAATACAGAATATGTGTTACTTTTATAGATTTGACACATTTTTTCAAATCTGAAAAAAAAAAAAAAAAAAACCAAACAAACAAAACAAAACAGAAAAAAAAAAAGTAACACAATAAACCACATTGACAGCACCACCAACCTCCACCCACGACCCCACCACCCTTGACAGCCCCTCCACCACCGCCACTTCCCAAGACCCAACCAGATCTGACCACCCTAACCATCACGACACACCCACGACACCTCCAACCACCACGACAGCCCAAACCACGACCCCACGACCCCACGACACCTTACCAGCCTCATTTGCCCCAACCCCAACCCCGAGCCCCGACACCCGACACCCGACATCCGACCCTCACCAGTCCAAACCCCACCCCGACCATCACCAGCTCCACTCGCCCTCACCAACCCACAAACTACCTCCACCACACTAGAAGTCCCCCGACTACCCACGGCCCAGATTTGACAAAAAAAACCAACAACAAACACCCAACACCAACCAGATCTGAAAAAAAAGAAGAAAAAAAACAAGAAGAAAAGAAAAGAGAGGAGGAGGCGGCACAAGAGACGGACGGAGGAGAGGGAGGCGTCGTAATGATTATTGGTGAGATTAGATCTGAAAAAAAAAAAGAAAAAAAAAGGTGGCGGATGGTGGGTCAGATGATCGGAGGGTGGGCGGCGGAAGTACGTGATGGTGGTGGGTGTTAAAGAGTGGTGGATTGATATTTTTAGTGGTGGTGGTGGGTGGGTGGGAGGTGGTGGGTGGTGGCCGGTGGGTGAGTGAGAAGAAGTGAGGAGGATGGATTTATTTGGGATTTTGATTTATTTGGAATGTAGAGAGTGGAGAGGTAATGATATTATGGTGTGATGAGAGAGAAGTTGTTGGGTGAAAAATTTTATATAGTGTATTAGGGTTGGATTAGTGGTTAATTAAAAAACAAGAGAGAGAATGGAAAATTAGTCCATTAATCTTCTTTTGGGAGCACCAATCTCAGCCACCCATCCTCCTTCATCCAATGGTCCAAAATAGGACTCAAGGACTCTAGGGAATGGGGTGGACTCAATTGATCTTTGCTCTATATATATATATATATATATATATATATATATATATATATATATATATATATATAGGCAAGTTCTAATGAGTCCACCTTCAAAATTGAGTCCATGAGTCCTCATCTTGGCCTTTGGATGAAGATGATGGATGGACAAGATTAAAACAAGATGAAGAACCAAGATTAAAAGAAAAAATGGATGGACAAGATTAGAACAAAATGAAGGGACATGATTAGAACAAAATGAGTGAGTTTTAATGACTTTCAACTACATTACGAGTGTAACTTCAACCATTATTTTTGTAGCTTCAAGCTAAATTGTGATTTTGATTATATAAATTTGAATTTATGTAACTTTAGTCATTAAGAGTGTAATTTCAACCTTTTTTTATTGTAACTTTAAACAAAAATGTGATTTCGACTATAAAAATTTTAATTTGTGTAACTTTAAGACAAGTTTATGTGATTTTTACATTTTTATGAGGATAACTTCAGTCATTAAAAGTGTAACTTCAATCATTATTTTTGTAACTTCAAGCTAAAATGTGATTTTGACTATATAAATTTGAATTTATATAACTTTAAAGAAGTTTATGTGATTTTTGCCTTTTTATGAGAGTAACTTCAGTCATTAAGAGTGTAACTTCAATCATTATTTTTGTAACTTTAAGCTAAAATGTAATTTTGACTATATAAATTTGAATTTATGTAACTTTAAAACAAGTTTATGTGATTTTAGCCTTTTTATGAGTATAACTTCAATCATTATGAGTGTAACTCCAACCTTTTTTTGTGTAACTTTAAACTAAAATGTGATTTTGACTATATAAATTTGAATTTATGTAACTTTACCACAAGTTTATGTGATTTTTGGCTTTCTTTGAGAATATTTTTAGTCTTTAAGAGTGTAACTTCAACCATTATTTGTGTAATTTTAAACTAAATTGTGATTTGAATTATATAAATTTGAATTTATTTAGCTTTAAGACAAGTTTATGTAGTTTTGGCATTTTTATTAATATAACTACAATCATTACGACTGTAACTTTAACGCTTATTTGTGTAACTTTAACTCAAAATATGATTTAATTTTAACATTTATACATGTGTAACTTTAACCCTTATTAGTGAACTTTCATTAATTATTTGTGAAACTTTAGTCATTAATAGTGTAACTTTATAATATAATGGTGACTTTAGTTTTTCTTGTGTAACTTCAGTCCATACTAATGTAAGTTCAGTCTCAACTTATGTAACTTTAGTTATAAACCTATTAAATAATTTAACTTTAGTTATAAACCTATTAAATAATGTAACTTCAGTCCCTACTTATGTAACTTTAGTTATAAACCTATTAAATGCCGTAACTTTAGTACATAATTGTGTAACTTTAGTCCGGAATGGTGTAACTTTAGTTTAGATCTAAAAAAATCAACCAAACACCAACAAAAAAAATCAACAAAACACCAACAAAAAAATCAACCAAACACCAACAAAAAAAAAGAGAACCAAAAAAATAAAACGAGATCTATAATAAAAAAAAGAAATTCATAAGAAATTCAAAAAATGAAAAACGAGATTAAAAAAAATAGATAATATGAAAATATACAAACTAGATCTAGAAACAAAAAATATATAATGACAAAATGAGATCTAAAAGAAAAAAAAAAAACATAACAAATCTGAAAAATAAAAAACGAGATTTGAAATAGTGGTAGTCTTTTACCTTTTTTTCAGATCTAAAACGAGATTAAAGATTTTTGATGATACAAATTTGAAAAGAAAAAAAAAAGAACAAGAAGACGAGAGGAGGTCGGCGGGGGAAGAGGGCGACGAGTGAAGAAGGCGGTGTAGGGAGCTAGGAGGAGGCGGTGGCGGTTTGAAGATGGCGGGTGGGGGTGGTGTTCGGTGGGGTGGAAGGTGGCGGCGGATTGTGGGGTGAGAGAGGGGGTCGTGGTGTGGAAGTGGAGGAGCGGCGGTGGCGGGGCTGGTGGTGCTCGGTTGTAGGGCTGGTGGTGCTGCTGATGGTGCTCGGTGGTATTGCTGGTGGTGCGCGGTGGTGGGTCTCGGTGTGCTGCTGGCGGTGCTCGGTGGTGGGTCTCAGTGGTGGGGCTGGTGGGTCTCGGTGGTGGGGAGAGAAGAGGGGATTTTTTTTGGGTTTTATTTTTGAGAAGTATGTAGGGAGAGAAGGGAGGTAGAGAGATAATGGAAAAGTTTAGAATGAGAGAAATGGTGTGAATAAAGGGTATAAGTACTAGGGTTTAAAGAAGATGGATTGCGTGTGTCTCACAATCTTGACCCTTCATTTTGTTTTAATCTTAGTCATTCATCCTCTTGATCCAAGGGCTTGGATTAGGACTCAAGGACTCAAAAGAGAAGGGGAGACTCATTTGAACCTAACTCTATATATATATAGATAGATAGGTTCTTATGAGTCCACCATTTTTGTTGACTCCATGAGTCCTCATCCTAGCCATTGGATGAGGGAGATGGATGGATGAGATTGTAGAGACAAAAACACACTTAACACTAATCATTTACCTATGCACTAATTAATTAACTTTCTCTCTCTAGCCTTTAGTTAATCACTTTTGAGCACTTTTAAATTTCTGAGATTTGTGAGTGTAACTTCAGCCCATATTTGTGTAACTTCAAACTAAAATATGATTTCTACTATATAAATTTGAATTTATGAAACTTCAAGACAAGTTTATGTGATTTTAGACTTTTATGAGTGTAACTTCAGTCATTACGAGTGTCACTTCAACCATTATTTATGTAACTTCAAACTAAAATGTGATTTCGACTACATAAATTTGAATTTATGAAACTTCAAGACAAGTTTATGTGATTTAAGCCTTTTTATGAGTGTAACTTCAGTCACTACGAGTGTAACTTCAACCATTATTTGTGTAACTTCAAGCTAAAATGTGATTTCGACTAAATAAATTTGAATTTATGTAACTTTAAGAAAATTTTATGTGATTTTAGCCTTTTATGATTGTAACTTCAACCATTATTTGTGTTACTTCAAGCTAAAATTTGATTTCGACGGTACAAATTTGAATTTTTGTAACTTTAGACAATTTATATGATTTGAACCTTTTTATGAGTGTAACTCCAGTCTTTACAAGTGTAACTTCAAACCGTATTTGTGTAACTTTAATTTTAAGACATATGTATGTAACTTTAAAACATGTTTAGGTAACTTTAGCCATTTGAAAATTTAAATTTAAATTGATTTAACTTTAAGGCATATTTTGGTAACTTTAGTCCTTACTAATATAACTTCAGTTCTTAATTGTACAACTTCAAGCATAACTTCAATCTCTTAATAGTGTCACTTCAGTATCTTAATAGTGTAACTTCAGTTCCTAAAAGTGTAACTTCAGTCCTTAAAAGTGTAACTTCAATTTTTAATAATGTAATTTTAAGACATGTTATCTTTAGTCATTATTAGTGTAACTTCAGTCTAAAATAGTGTAACTTCAGTCCAAAAACACCATCAATCATACTAAAATCAAAACATAATAGTGTAACTTAAGCAAAATCATACTGTGTAACTTAAAACATACTCCCTCCTAGTCACTCATTTCTTCCCCTTTCCCTTTTACACAAAAATTAAGGAAATGAATTTGGAACACACAAAACACACTACCCCACATACAAATAAATTTAGACCACACAAAACACACAACCCCACATCCAAAAAGGGAAAGAGGGAAGAAAACCCGACTTACCCAATAAGGAAAGAGGGAAGAAATGACCGACTAGGAGGGAGTATAAAATATAAATGTGAAATGTATAACTTAAGCAAAAACATATAAAACATATAAATGTGTAACTTAAGCAAAGTGTAACTTCAGTCATTATATGAGTAACTTCCGTTACTAAAAGTGAAACTTCAGTCATTATATGTGAAACTTCAGTGAAACAACACCAAAAACCACAAAAAAACTTGTGGTTTTTAGATCTGAAAAAGTAATGTGTAACATAAAAATAAAAACGAGATCTAAAAAATAAAAACATGTATTCAGGAAAAAATTTCAGTGAAAAAAATGTGTAACTTCAGTGAAAAATGTGTAACTTCAGTGAAAAAAATGTGTAACTTCAGTCATTTGTAACTTCAGTTAATAAAAGTGTAACTTCAGTCATTTTATGTGAAATTTCAGTCATTTTATGTGAAACTTCAGTAAAAAAAAATGTGTAACTTCAGTCATTTGTAACTTCAGTTAATAAAAGTGTAACTTCAGTCATTTTATGTGAAACTTCAGTCATTTTATGTGAAACTTCAGTAAAACAACACTACTAACCACAAAAAAGTAACAAACATAAAAAATTTGAAATATAAAAACGAGATCTAAAAAATAAAAACATAGATTCAAAAAAAAAAGAAGGGTGGTGAAGAGACGACATGAAAGAAGAGATAAGAAAAAAAAGAAAAAAACAAGATCTAAAAAGAATGGTGCATATCTGAAAAAAAGAAAAAAAGAAAAGAGAAAAGAAGAAGAAGAAGGGAAGAGGCGGCAGGAGAGGGCGGCGAGAAGGAGGCACGGCGAGGAACATGTGCGGTGGAGACGAAGCGGAAAGAAGAAGATTTGAAAAAAAAAAAATTTTTTTTTTTTGGCCGGTGACCGGCGGCTGGTGGTGGCCGGTACCTGCGGCCGATGGTGGTCGGAGATGGTGGCCGGAGGTGGGAGATGAAAGAAGGTGATGAATGTTTATGAATTTTTTGGGTTTTTGAATTTTTTGGGTTTTGAATTGTTTGGGTTTTGATTTTTTTGGGTTTTGATTTTTTTGGGTTTTAGAGAGAGGTGGAGAAATGAAATTATGTGGGATGAGAGAGAAGTGGTTGAGTGGAAAGTCTTATATATTGACCCCTTTCCCTCCTAAGCCTCTCCTCCCCCCCCCCATCTTTCCCCCCCCCTCCCCCCCCCCCCACCCCCCCCCCCCCCTCCCCCCCCCCCCCCCCCCCTCCCCCCCCCCCCCGCAGCTCTTCTGCCTCCTCCCCCTCCCTTCCCCCCCCCCACCCCCCACTTTGTCTCTTTCCCTTTCCCCCCCCCCCTCTCTTTTCCCCCCACCCCCTTCCCCCCCCCCCCCCCCCTAAATGAATTAAGAGTTGACTTAGTGGTTAATGAATAAGATGAGAGAGAGTGAAAAAATTAGCCCACTACCATAAATCAGTTTTGAGGCTTCAATCTCCGCATACATTCGCCAAGATATATAATATATATATATATATAGATATAATAGATATAGGATATATAGATATATATATATATATATATATATATATATATATAGAAAGGATCGTGTAAGTCCTCTTAGGAAAGGTGAGTTCATAAGTCCTCTTATAGGCCATTGGATCTTGGAGATGGATGGCTGAGATTGAAGCTCTAAAAAATGGATTAGTGGGCTAATTTTTCACTCTCTCTCATCTTTATTAATTAACCACTAATCCCACCTTAATTCAATATATAAGACTTTCCACTCAACCACTTCTCTCTCATCCCACATAATTTCATTTCTCCATCTCTCTCTAAAACCCAAAAAAATCAAAACCCAAACAATTCAAAACCCAAAAAATTCAAAAACCCAAAAAATTCATAAACATTCATCACCTTCTTTCATCTCTCACCTCCGGCCACCATCGGCCGCCGGCAAAATAATTTTTTTTTTTTTTCAAATCTTCTTTTTTCCGCTTCGTCTCCACCGCACATGTTCGTCGTCGTGCCTCCTTCTCGCCGCCCTCTCATGCCGCCTCTTCTCTTCTTCTTCTTCTTTTCTCTTTTCTTTTTTTTTCTTTTTTCAGATATGCACCATTCTTTTTAGATCTTGTTTTTTTCTTATCTCTTCTTTCATGTCGTCTCTTCACCACCCTTCTTTTTTTTTTGAATCTATGTGTTTATTTTTTAGATCTCGTTTTTATATTTCAAATTTTTTATGTGTTGTTACTTTTTTGTGGTTATTAGTGTTGTTTTACTGAAGTTTCACATAAAATGACTGAAGTTACACTTTTATTAACTGAAGTTACAATTTTATTAACTGAAGTTACAAATGACTGAAGTTACACATTTTTTTTACTGAAGTTTCACATAAAATGACTGAAGTTACACTTTTATTAACTGAAGTTACAAATGACTGAAATTACACATTTTTTTCACTGAAGTTACACATTTTTTCACTGAAGTTACACATTTTTTTCACTGAAGTTTTTTTCCTGAATACATGTTTTTATTTTTTAGATCTCGTTTTTATTTTTATGTTTTTATTGGTGTTGTTTCACTGAAGTTTCACGTATAATGACTGAAATTTCACTTTTAGTAACTGAAATTACTCATATAATGACTGAAGTTACACTTTGCTTAAGTTACACATTTATATGTTTTATATGTTTTTGCTTAAGTTATACATTTCACATTTAAATTTTATATGTTTTAAGTTACACAGTATGATTTTGCTTAAGTTACACTATTATGTTTTGATTTTAGTATGATTGATGGTGTTTTTGGACTGAAGTTACACTATTTTGGACTGAAGTTACACTAATAATGACTAAAGATAACATGTCTTAAAATTACATTATTAAAAATTAAAGTTACACTTTTAAGGACTGAAGTTACACTTTTAGGGACTGAAGTTACACTATTAAGATAATGAAGTGATACTATTAAGAGATTGAAGTTATGCTTGAAGTTGTACAATTAAGAACTGAAGTTATATTAGTAAGGACTAAAGTTACCAAAATATGCCTTAAAGTTAAATCAATTTAAATTTAAATTTTCAAATGGCTAAAGTTACCTAAACATGTTTTAAATTTACATACATATGTCTTAAAATTAAAGTTACACAAATACGGTTTGAAGTTACACTTGTAAAGACTGGAGTTACACTCATAAAAAGGTTCAAATCATATAAATTGTCTAAAGTTACAAAAATTCAAATTTGTACCGTCGAAATCATATTTTAGCTTGAAGTAACACAAATCATGGTTGAAGTTACAATCAGAAAAGGCTAAAATCACATAAAATTTTCTTAAAGTTACATAAATTCAAATTTATTTAGTCGAAATCACATTTTAGCTTGAAGTTACACAAATAATGGTTGAAGTTACACTCATAGTGACTGAAGTTACACTCATAAAAAGGCTAAAATCACATAAACTTGTCTTGAAGTTTCATAAATTCAAATTTATGTAGTCGAAATCACATTTTAGTTTGAAGTTACATAAATAATGTTTGAAGTGACACTCGTAATGACTGAAGTTACACTCATAAAAAGTCTAAAATCACATAAACTTGTCTTGAAGTTTCATAAATTCAAATTTATATAGTCGAAATCACATTTTTGTTTGAAGTTACACAAATATGGGCTGAAGTTACACTCACAAATCTCAGAAATTTAAAAGTGCTCAAAAGTGATTAACTAAAGGCTAGAGAGAGAAAGTTAATTAATTAGTGCATAGGTAAATGATTAGTGTTAAGTGTGTTTTTGTCTCTACAATCTCATCCATCCATCTCCCTCATCCAATGGCTAGGATGAGGACTCATGGAGTCAACAAAAATGGTGGACTCATAAGAAAACCTAAATTCCTAATATATATATAATATATATATATTATATGATATATATAATATATATATATATATATTAGTATATATAGATATAATATATATATATATATATATATATATAATATCTTAATTTACGTTAAATTATAAAAACAAAATATAGATAGAGTTCTGAAAATTCTATTTTTACCTCTTAAATTTAACATTATTAATAGTATATTTTATGAATAAATTCAAAATAGGATTAAATATCCATAATTTTATTGTCGATTTCTCTACTATTCATATCTAAAAAAAACCGTGCTTTAGCACATGATCTACACTAGTTTATAAATTAAGGAGTTGCTACACCCATTATCAGTTAATTTTAGAGTCAAATTTTTTTAGGCTTATGAAGCGTTGTCTTTCTCTCATTTATTTTGGTGTTAACAAGCCATTATTCTACTATTATTACTTTTGTTAATACTTATATTAATATTATTATTAATGTTGTGACCTTTGGCCATTGGAGTGCCCTCTGGCTATTAGAGTTCCGTAACCGAAACTTGTAATGTTGTATATAAACTCGTAATATATGAATAAGAAGGCAAGTCGTATCTTGTCGTATGTTTAACATGGTATCAGACAATTCATACAGATGAGAAAAAAAAAGGGTAAACCCACCAGTTTCGTCATGGCTGTCGGCGACGACGATAAGTCCACCAAAATAGACCCTACCTCTCCTTACTATGTCGGTCCAAACGACAAGCCTGGAGACAAGATCACCACCGTTCGGTTAACGCTCACCAATTTTTATGAATGGTCCTACTCTGTCCGTACGGCTTTGAAGGCTCGTCTTAAGTTCGGCTTCCTCAATGGCACAATCAATGAACCACAACCTCTGTGAACGGCGGACGACTGGGAGACCGTCCATTCTCTCCTTGTCTCGTGGTTGATGAATACTATCGACCCCGAGGTAAAGTCTCTTCTACCTAACTATGATGATGCCAAGCGTTTATGAGACGATCTCCATGAATGTTTTAATGTTATTGATGGCTCAAAATTACAACTTCTTAAATCCGACTTGCAAGACTGCCATCAAACTGAAAATAAGAGCGTTGCCGTGTATTACGGGAAGTTATGTCAATTATGGGATGCCATGGATAAATTTGAACCCCTTATTTCCTGACAATGTCGCAAATGTGACTGTCACGTTGGTAAGCAACACACTGACAGGCGGGAGTCAGACCGTCTTCACAAATTCTTAGTCGGTCAGCTACCCTCATTGTATGGCTCCTTGCAATCTATATTGTTTCTCAAACCCCCTTGCCTACCCTCCACCGGGACTTCAACCTTATTTCTCAGGAGGAGTGGGTCCGAGGTTTCAACCAAACAACAACCCCCTCCACTGATGTCTCATCTTTTGCTGTTCAGTCAGGACCTACCCTCACCACCAATCTGCCCCGTCATCCCTCTCAAATGACTCGTTCCGAGCGTCAGAAATTAATATGTACCTATTGCAAACGTCGTGGTCACGATCGAAGCATGTGTTTCGATCTTATTGATGAATTACCCGATTGGTGGTATGACTTAAAAGGGATTAAAAAACCTCAAAAAGGGGGATCAGGAAGGGGCGGCTTCAGTTCTGGCCGTGGTGGCTTTGGTCGTGGGGGGGGGGGGGCGGCGGACTCGCAGTTCTCGTGGCGACGGGTCCAGTTATGAACACAAGGCCGAATCCAGTAATGCGGTGCAAGCGACTGTTGACGAAGCAGACGGCGTCACGGTCTATGGTACTCCGTCCCACAATTTTTTTGGTAAGTGGATAATTGATACCGGTTGCTCGCATCACGTAACGGGTAATTATAGTGTGCTTCTTGATGTGAGACAGGTGCCTAGTCGTGCTATTGGTCTTCCTGATGGCACACAAATCAGTGCTTCAGTCGTGGGGCGTGTGGTTCTTACGCTTACTCTGACTATTGATCCTGTTCTTTTTGTTCCAAGTTTGCGTTGTAATTTAATTTCAGTCTCACAACTTTGTGATGCTCATAATTTTGAAGTGGCCACTTATGCTAATTGTTGTACTATACAAGGCCGGCTTACGAGAGTGGTGATTGGCACAGGTGACCGTTTGGATGGACTATATTACCTACGTCAAGACTCATTTATTCTCACGGGAAAAATTGATGTGGGCTCTTCAGCTTCTCTATGGCACAAGAGACTTGGTCATCCTTCCTAAAAAGTAGTGAAATTGCTTCCGTTTATTAATAAAAGTAAAGACGATTTAATTAAACCTTGTGAGGTTTGTCATCGCCCTAAACATGTCCTTACCAGTTTTCCTGTAAGCAGTAATAAAAGTAAAAGTGTTTTTGAACTTGTCCATGGTGACCTTTGGGGGCCATATGACCCTCCGTCATCATGTGAAGCACGGTATTTCCTTACTTTCGTGGACGATTTTTCTCGGGGTGTTTGGATATTTTTATTGCGTCATAAAATTGAGGTCTATGATAAATTTATTCAATTTTCTGTCATGATTGCCCGTCAATTTTTTGCCGTGATTAAAATTGTTCGTAGTGACAATGGTACGGAATTTAATTGTCTCAAAAAGTACTTCATTGAACACGGCTTAATTTCATGTGTTGGTACTGATGCGTGTATTTTATATAGACTTTCTAGTCCGTTTATGCATGCATTTATATGTCATTTAAGTGATATTATATCACCATATGCCCCTATTTGGCTACTTTGTGCTTTCATGACTATTTTGTAGGTACAAGTTGCATAGTAGGGAAACCGAGCCAAAACAGTCCACTTTGCATGCATTTAGGAGAATGGAAGGAACGGAACAAAAGCTCTTGCATGGGAAAGCGTGAAACTGCTCGCAATTAGTCTAAAGTCGTGTCCAACACTGCACGATAGGCCAAAAGACCTTGATCGATTATATATTTGGTCGATCGAGGAGCGTGGAAGAGAAAAGTTGCTCGATCGAGCTGTCCTGTGCTCGATCGAGTAAGTAGCTGCTGAAAAGTTGCTCGATCGAGTAGAATTGTTACTCGATCGAGTGATTTCCTAGAATAAAGTCCTCGATCGAGTGGTTATTTCCCTCGATCGAGTAGAATCTATCATGGGCCTTAAGTCCATAGCTTAATTAGGTTTAAGGGTCGTGTTATGCCTATATAAACTCTTATTTGTCGTCAGTTTTAATCATTCAGAATCATTAGGATTCTGAACCCTTAGGGTTCGGAATTATTAGCTTTAATCAGTCCTTTAGTTTTCTAAACTTTATCTTTGGTTTGCATTCGGGTTTATCGACGTAGGATTTGTTCTTTACGCCGGATTGCTAAGATTGTAAACTCCTTTCTTCTTTTCTCTCTTTCTTAATCTTAGTCTTAATTACTGTTTCTCTTTCTTAATTACTGCTGCGTTATTGTTCATGCTTGTTAATTACGGTTTTATTATGTCTTATGTCATATATTTAATCGTCTTTGTTAGCATCGTTCATAACATGAGTAGCTAATTCTCTTGTATGTTGGGATGAGGGAAACTGTAGTAAAGGCATGTTAGGATAGATTAGTTTAGCTAGTCGTGAGAATCGATCTTTGCAATTTAATTGAGGTTTAGTCGAATGAGTGCACGCAGGAGACTAGGCTAGGTAGTTAACCCCGACCTGGATCGAGAGATTGGAAGGGAAGGCTTGCTTAGAATTGATAGGTGACTCCTAAGAGGACGAGAGTTAATTAGGAAAATCCCTAGGGCGGTTTGAGACCGAGAGGAGAAAACCATTGCTCTTCTCATTAAAAGATTGACTGACTTAGTTGACCCGTAGATGCCGATACTGCAGTAGACCGAATCCTAGCATATTTCTCTCTTTATCTGATTTATTCGTATTTATTTCTATCTTTATTTCTCTTCCTTTAATCTCATTTAGTTTAGTTAAAACCTTTTCAAACCCCCAGATTGTTACTGACAGATTTAAATTACAGTTAGTTAGTTTCCTCCCTGTGGAGATCGACCCTACTTCCGCTATCTTCTTAGTTAGTTGACTTAGGTTTTATTTTTGGTGTATAACGACCACATCAGGTACGCCGCAGCAAAACGGCCGTGTGGAGCGAAAACATCAACATATTCTTAATGTGGCCCGGGCTTTGCGGTTTCAGGCCGGTCTACCAATAAACTTTTGGGGGGAATGTGCATTAGCTACGGCTCACCTTATTAATCGTACCCCTTCACTTATTCTTGGCGGTATTACCCCATATGAAGTGTTATTTAATTCACCCCACCATTCGATCGTCTCAGAGTCTTTGGCTCACTTTGCTTTGCTCACAATCAGAGGGCCAAGACTGATAAATTTGCCAGCCGAAGCCGCAAGTGTGTTTTTTTGGGATATCTTTCCGGGAAAAAGGGATGGTATTTGTATGATCTTGACACGAGTGAGTTTTTTGTCTCACATGATGTCGTGTTTTATGAAAATCAGTTCCCATTTCTGGACGAGCCTAAGTTGCCCCCCATATCTCCTCCCGACTCCATTGATGATGTCATTGTTGATTGGGACGACAATGATCCAGCTGATCAGCCCTCGCCCGGTTTTGGATTAGACTCAGAAATATCTCCCACGGTAGGTGTGACACCCTCAAATTTGCGGAAAGAAAAAAAATTATTTAAATACATAAAAGATAATAATAAAACATAACGAAGGTGTCATAAAATAAAAAGGTCATTACAAAACGGAAATAATATTCTACAAAAGAAATATACAAGACGGGAGACATATCTCCCGTATAAATACGGAAATAAAAGAGTGTACAATAATATACAAACTATGAACCGAATATAGGTCCAAGGTAAATACTTCGCTCGCTAGCTCGTCCATGTACCCCAAATATGCAACTCACACCTGTTCGACCGCATTAAATATAAACACGGAAGCCACAGTCAGTGGGGAGTAACTCCGAGTTCTCCCAGCCACGAAATGTCGAGTTTAATTAAACATGAATAACATAAAAGCAATGTATATGGAAAATACAAAACTTAAACATATATGATATGCTTTTCATGTTATGAAACAAATAACTAACATATAACCTATCATATGAAAGCTATCATGTGAATTCGATAATAAAATATAACTCGAGGTAGGGAAGCTGGTATGCTGGCTCAGCGGTTACCGTTAACATGGCCATGATACACTCAAACCCTAATCAACACGTAATCATGTGAATCAGTTAACAATCGGTAATCCAAACTCTATCAATCTTAGCCGGCTTGCATCTCACCTTCTAAAACTCATAGAATCATACAACCATGAAAGACAAATACTTCTACAAACAGGCATAAGTTCTTAGTCCAGTCAATAGTCGACTTCTGTAACTCGAGGCTATACCACAAGGTAGGAAAACATCCTAGTCCTAGACTGATCAGACCTAGCGACAACAGCTATTCCGTTCCCCGTCCCATGACATAACCTTCTATGAGAAACTCTACTAGGCGACCCCCTAAGCAGAGATGGCTAGTACTTAAGCTGGCTCCAGTCCCAAAACGGATCAGGCAGCCATGCCCCGACTTGGAGATAAGCCCCCCAGGCCGTGACACAAAAGCTATCAAGCTGTGGACTCCATATGCTCGTTAAAGATAGTACGGGCCTATCAATGTCATGGTCCAAGCTACTCATTTAGAATTAGAATGGTCAAGACGCCATATCTCATAATTCTCTATTGGTACTTAGTCAACACGACACCAACCATATAATAAAACAGTCACGGGAAAAACATCCTATCATGTGACTAATTGCATATCAATAATAATCAAATATCATATCGCCTCATATCTACTAATGCTAATTCATAATTAAATACAACCTCACTTGAAGACAAATCCCCGACCCGAGTCCCGCGACGGGTCATCAGTCAAATCGGGGCTGACTAGATCTTAGTTTGACCAAACCCGTTGGATCAAACCGGCTAGAAGCAGAGTCTTTATCACATAGACAGAAAATCAACATATTCATTACATGTTATTTTATTACTACTTCTAACATGTGAATTATCATATTATACCCAAAAACCCGTTTGACTAAAAGGATATTAAATTAAACTACGATCTCGTCTTATAATTTCTAACATTTGAGAAATAATAATTTAATGAAAAACCTTTTTAATTAAATATTTTACTTATTAATATTTCTCGCTTGCTAATTATTACAAAACGCGATAAAAATGACGATAACTCAAAAACCGTCACAAGTCCCAAAGGGGGACCCACGGGCTGACTTTTGGGCCGAACCCAACATGGGCCTGAATGGGCCCACGGGCCTAATTGGGCTGTTTTGGCAGATTTTACACTTTTTACAAAAACCGTTTCTTAATTATTTCCCGCATGCTTAACATAATTAAAACCCGTCAAAACAACCACATAACAATCAAACATCGACACAACCCAAAGACCAAAACCCTGACCCACCATGAACCAGCCCAGACCGGCCTGGACCGGGCCTGAACCGGCCTGAACCGGCCTGGTTTGGGTCCGGTTCACAGCCCCATTTCCGGCCACCACCACCTTTCACCCCAAATTGTTTCTTACATGTTTTAATTAATCAAACAACCATTTTAACAACCAATTTAACAATCCAACATACAAAAATCATCATCATGAAGAAATCATAAAAATATAACAAGAACACCAACATATTTATGAATTCCTACAACATAATAAAATTAACAACTTATCATGTTACTAACTAAAAATCATAAAATCATAATAATATGAACAAAAGCTAAAGATGAACCAAAAACTAAAGAAAACTAAAGCTATGTAACATATATCCGTCGAGTAACTCGGAATCGTTACCTTAGCTAAGCAATACAATTAGCACCAAAATAAGAAGTATAAACCAAGAAACCCTCCTACTAATCTTCACCCAAAATATACGAGTCTCCAAACTCGTCTTCAAAATCTTCCCCTATAAGAAATAACAAGGAAAACATTATTAGAACAAAAATATGATTTTCCATAATTAAAGTGTTTAAAACGATCTTGACGGAATTGAAATTTAAACCGTACGTGAAGATGGAGAGCGAAGAGGAGAGTCTAGAAATATAAGTTAGGATGGATTTAATTAAGAAATGAAGATTTTATGAAGGTTTTGCTCACGAACAATGAAGAACAAATGATGAACGACGAAGAACACGAAGAACGATTAAAGAAAGTGATCTTTTGATCTTTATTTGATTTATTGTAAAATGAAAAGTTGTTGGTGAGTTATGTTGGGTGAGGGAGCCGTGTATTATAGAGGAAATATGGAGTCGGATTTTGAAATTGTTGTTACGGAATTCACTCGCGTTAAATAATTATATTACGGTAATTGATTAAATATTACGTTAATTAAATTAAATATCTAGATATTATGTTATATTAATGAAAAGAAATGAAAATATCAAGCCCTATGAGAGGACAAAGGAGACGTGAGAAATGAACACAAATCGGGTCTGTTTTTAAGCGATTGCGGAATTTAAGTTGACAGACCTATAAAGTTACAAATATCTTAGATATTATTATTAGTTTAATCATATTAATTAAAAGATCTAACATGAGTGAAAAATAGGTGACATGGGGCGTGTGAAATGGAGAGGGATCGGGTCTGATTTTGAGCGATTTGCGTAATTTAAACGGACGGATCGATAAAGCTACAAATATCTTAGATATTTGTATTAGTTTAATCGAAACAATTAAAATATCTCAAGTGAGTGGAAAACGATGACATGGGCGGGTGACTCATGCCAAAGTCGAGTTTCGATTTTTGTTTCGGGATTTACGATGAGTCGGGAATAGTTAAATGACGTTCGGTTAAAACGTAAACCGTTATTCTTAAATAAAAGTCCGAATAATTCCAAATAATTTATATTAAATTATGATAAATCTTAATAAATCTAAATAAAAATAATCAAAATATTATGTTGTTTTAAATAAATTTCGGTCTCAACTTATGAGGCGAGTCGGGAAAAAGTCACGGAAGTCAAAGTTGACTGGAAAGTCGAGAAAAGTCGAAGATGACTTAAAAGTCAAGAAAAGTTTAGGACGACTTAAAAGTCAAGAAAAAATCAATGACGACTTTAAAAAGTCAAGGAAAAGTCAAAGACGACTTAAAAGTCAAGAAAAGTCAAAGATGACTAAAAACGGTCTTTTCATGGAATCCCTCAAAATTCCAAATACGAACGCGGAATTTCAAAATAAGACTCGGAACAAAAATTCCTATTTTAAAAAAACTTAAGTTCTACTGAAAAGTGTTAGTAAATATTTTTACTAGAAAACTTGGGTACTTTTCGGGTTGTTACAAACAAAACACCTGAACCGGCCTGGTTTGGGTCGGTTTTCCAGCCACCTTACACGGCCCCACCAACAAACAACCCCAAATTATTTCTAACATGTTTTAATTATCAAACATCCATTTTAACCACCAATTTAACCATCATTCATACAAAAATCATGATTATGAACAAATCATCCAAATATGTCAAGAACACTAAACATGTTAAAAATTCATACAACATAATAAAAATAACAACTTATCATGTTACTAGTTAAAACCGTAAATAAAATTAATATAAACAAAAACAAAAGTATGTAACATTAATTCGTCGAGTAACTCGGAATCGTTACCTTAGCTA
>JAIUZE010004395.1:0-74402 GCA_022085475.1 Heliosperma pusillum
CCATTGTAACCATGACTTATAGGCCTTACTATCTTTAACGAGTATATAGTTCACAGCTTGATAGCTTTTGTGTCACTGGCCTGGGATTTTGATACCAAAGCGGGGCATGGCTGCCTAATTGCTTCCACTTTGGGAATGGAGCCAGCTTAAGTACTAGCCAACTCTGCTTAGGGGGTCTCCTAGTAGAGATTCTCATGTACTTTTGGTCATGATACAGGGAATGGGTTAGCTGTTGTCGCTAGGTCTGATCAGTCTAGGACTAGGATGTTTATCCTACCTTGTGGTATAGCCTCGAGTTACAGAAGTCGACTATTGACTGTACTAAAAACTTATGCCTGTTTCTAGCCTGTTTTCTAGACGTATTGGTCTTTCATGTTTTGATGATTCTAGAATCTTTAAAAGGTGAGATGGCAAGCCGGCTACGGTTGATAGAGTTTGGATTACGGTTGTTAACTTGATTCACATGATAGCTTGAATGAGTTAGCAGCCTTCATATGCTAGGTTATATGTTAGTTATTTGTTTCATAACATCAAAAGCATATCGTATATGTTAAGGTTTTGTATTTTCCATATACATCTCTTTTATGTTATTCATGTTTTATTAAACTCGACATTTCGTGGCTGGGAGAACTCGGAGTTACTCCCCACTGACTGCGGCTTCCGTGTTTATATTTAATGCGGTCGAACAGGTTTGTGATGCATGCATGGGTACATTGACGAGCTAGCGAGTGAAGAATTACCTTGGACCTATATTCGGTTCTTAGGATTGTATTATTTAATACACTCTTTTATTTCCGTATTTATTAGGGAGATATGTCTCCCGTTTTAGATTCTTCTTATGTATAATATTATTTCCTTTTTGTTATGAACCTTTTTCTTTAAGACACCTTTGTTATGATGAATATATTTAATGGTAGGTTCCGGTTTTAAAATTTACCGATTTTCACTAAAGTGAACCTATTAGAAACGTATTCTCATCTTTTATTTATTTAAATTACTTGTTTATCTTTCCGCAAATTCGAGGGTGTCACAACTTGTGACGACGAAGAACACCCAAAATAGTCCTTAGATGAATAGCATGCTCTTTTTCGGACTTGGAGAAAATAAGAATATCGTCGATGAACACCACCACACACTTATCAAGATACTCACTAAATGTGCGGTTCATTTGATCCATGAAAATAGCGGGAACATTCGTCAATCCAAATGGCATCACCTTGAACTCATAATGACCATACCTTGTACTAAAAGCGGTCTTTGGAATATCAACATCTCGAACGGGAATTTGGTGATAACCGGATCTCAAACCAATCTTGGAAAAAGTAGAAGCACCCTTTAATTGATCAAACAAATCTTCAATTCTTGGTAAAGGATACCTATTCTTGATTGTAATCCGATTCAACTCACGATAATCAATACAAAGCCTCATAGAACCATCTTTCTTCTTTACAAAAAGAACGGGAGCACCCCAAGGCGAGGCACTTGGTCGAATAAAACCCTTCTCAATCATATCATCTAGCTGCTTTCTTAATTCTTTCAATTCGGTCGGAGCCATACGGTAAGGAGCCTTGGCTATTGGTCCATAACCAGGTACAAGATCAATAGAGAACTCAACATCACGCTCAGGAGGAATCCCGGGCAAATCTTCGGGGAATACATCAACAAATTCACGAAAATTAGGCACATCTTCAATACTTGGCAAAGAGGTAGTTGAAGAAGTCACAATACACAAGTATGCTTGGTGACCTTTTCTAACCATACTTACCAATTTCATAGCGGAAATCAAAGACACACCTTTTCGGGGATGAGATCCCTTATAGGTTATTCTAACTCCTAAAGGACTCTTTAAATAAATCTTTTGGTCACGACACTCGAACCTAGCATGGTACAATGCTAACCAATCAATACCTAGAATTATATCGAACTCTCCTAGAGGAAACTTAAGGAGGTTAGCGGGAAAGATAGAACCCGAAATAGATATTGGTACATTAGGATAAAGAGTAGAACAAGAGATAATATCTCCGGATGGTAAGGATATGGGAGTATCCTCACTAGATTTAGGCTCGATAGATAATTTATTAGCATAAGTCGAAGACACAAAAGACATTGAAGCACCGGTATCAAAAAGAATAAGACACGGTTGCTCTAAGATTGAGAACATACCCGTAATGATCTCCGGATGAGCGTCGGCTTCGGCACGGCTCATGACAAAGATAGAACCCTTAGGTTTAGCAGGAGGAGGAGGAGGCAACTTACGATCGGGGCAATCTTCATAACGGTGACCACCCTTTTGACAAAAGTAGCAAAGATAAGGTCGGTTGGAACAAGCCACACCGGGATGGTATGGAAGTCTACATCGGTTGCAAAAGCGACCTTGAGCTTGAGCTTGAGGAGGAGCATATGGCCTATGAGCCACATTCGAAGTAGCTCGAGGAATGAAAGGAGCGGGAGCTCTTGTATTTGCATTGTAAGGAGGATTAAATCTCCTCTTGTTAGCATAAGAGCTGGAAAAAGACGGAGTAAACGGTCTCTTCCCAAAGACATTAGGCCTAGGAGTGAAAGAAGGAGAGGGATTATTCATCAAAGCTTCATCCCTAATAGCCTTCATGGAATTCTCGGCCCACAAGGCATCATCATAAAGATCCCCAAAGGAATTAGTATTCCTTCTCACTTTACTTTGAAGAACGGCACTCAGCTTGTTGCGGTAATAGAAGGCTCGGTCCTCGTCATCTCGGATCAGCCTCGGAGCAAAATGAGCAAGCTTGTTGAACTCCGTAGTAAAATCTTGCGCAGACAAGTTGCCTTGCTTAAAGTCAATGAACTCCTTGAGCCTTTGTTTCTTAAGCTCCTTAGGATAGAATCTACCTTCCACTAGAGCTTTGAAACAAGCCCAGTTGAAGTCATCTTCGAGAGTAGCAGTGGCACTAGTGATAGCCCACCAATTATCAGCTTCCCTTACAAGGAAGTGCTTTGCGATCCTCACCTTGTCCTCTTCACGAACTTGGTATAGATCAAACTGCTTCTCCATCTCACGGAACCAGTCCGAAAACTCGGTAGGGTCCGGCTCTCCACCATATGGTATAATTTTACTCCTAGCTATTTGACCAGCTACCCAAGCGTAGCCTCCCTGATAGTTATCTTCTCTTCTAGGGGAACTTGGTTGGCTTGAGCTAAAGCCGCGTCTTGTTGATTTTTCAACACTTGTGTAAGGGCTTCAAGCATAACGTTCTCAACTAGATGAGGTCTCACCATCTTCATAAGAAACAAAAACAAATTAAGTTAATCCTATCAATTAGCATAAACAAATAGACTACCAAGTAAAATCCTTAACTTCTACCCAACTCTCATTTATTATTTTAAGGTCAAGTAGTTTAAGTTAGGGTTCACGTGTGTGCGTCGTGAGCGATAAAATTCTGATACCAACTGTGACAACCCTCGCGAATGCGGAAAAATAAAACATACAAGCATGTGAATTATAAAGCGGAAATATGAAGTTTTTAAAACTTTTATTCATGCAAGAAGAAGTATATGAGGAGTGTCAAATATTACAAACCAAAGTATGAAATACAACAAAGAGACGAAGTCTCTCAAAATGTTATAAATGTCAAAGTGTTTAGCAACTAGCTAAAATAACGTCTAGAGATGAATCTTCCAGGGACAACGCCCGCTAGCTCACACCGAACCCAAAAATACCAAGCAAAATGTCATCCAATCAAGCAACCTGTTCATCCATGAAAAAAATGACCGCCACAGTCAGTGGGGAGTAACTCCGGGTTCTCCCAGCCATATCACATTAAACGTACATAAAAGGAAATACAAAAGTAGAAGCATGCATATATGAATATACATGTGAAATACGATAAGGATAGATAGGCAAATCATTATATAACGATAAGAGCATATAGAATACAATTCCGAATCCATCATGTTATACAAAGACTCGGGGAAGACACTCTTAGGCAACCGAATACGCTCACTAGGGCTTGCATCTCACCGTTAGCGGTATAAGTTTGATAAAATTGAGACTCGACAACCAAACCATGCCAAGTCATGCGACGATCACAAATAATCTATCATATTATCATCCATTCAAATATACAATATATTGACGACCTTCAAACATACAATACATTGACGACCTCTCTCACGGTATATGAAACGCACTAGCACCGTGTACATGGCAAGAATGATTAAAATCGCATCCACGAGATAAACATTTCTCTGAACGCATACACGATAAACACTTCGTATATGTGGGCTAATTTCCTCCTGGTAGAACGACGATATAAATATATATCCGGTCCTAGTCTAAACCTGGCCAGACTCTCGGAATAAACGTGTTCCGATTCGACATGCGATAAACGTTTCGCATCCAAGACTCGGTCAATCAAAGACGCCGAATACCCCAAATTCGGTCGATAATTCACGAAAGAGGCGGAAAAGAGCACGAGCATCAAAACAAGCGGTACGCTACATGCAAATGACACCACCTCGCAAGTACACAACATTTGACGGCCGGGTCGATCAACGCAAAGCGTTCGCCTCCCAACAACGTCGTCGTATGCCCACTAACACATGCAATTAAGCAGTAGGATACATCCCCGTTCCGACATTCCAGCCTTACGAACGTGGAGGTAGCCAAGGGAATGAGAGCACAAAGCACATAACAAAATAGTGCTCAAACCGTAACATTTGTAAAAACCGACTCAAAGTGGGACATACCAAAAACCGTCATAAAACATGCGATACACGCGAATGAAATATCATATATTCGAAACATTAATATTATAAGTCACTACGTAAATTTATACGATAAACGAACCATGCGAACTATTATAAATTTCGAATTTAGAAAATTATAAGAAACAAGTCCAGCGTGTTGCCGGCTGGTTAGTGGACCGGCGGCCGGTACCCCGGCAAGCACATCATACTACATCCAAAAATCACAAAGAAAAGGCAGCGTGTTCCCAGCCGGTCAGGGGGCCGGCGGCCGGGCACCCGGCCGGGAGCATCACTACACAAAAATCCAAAGTCATTCTGATGTGTTCCCAGCCGGTGGCCAGACCGGCGGCCGGTCACCCGGCTGGGAGCACCAGTTCACCCGAGAGCCTTCAACATACATTCAATCATTTTCAATTTTCATAATTCACTTTTATCAACTATCAACAATCAATAATCATCATCAAAAATCATCAACTAACAACAATCATTATCAATAATACAATTCCTAAGCTTACCAATCGTATTCTAAATACGAATTCTAACATAGAAAGCATGTAAAACACGTAAATGATATCGAGTAACCCTTCACCGTTACCTTATTGCGTCTTTACTCCGTGCCAAGGTCCTCTTCAATCAAGAAATAGTCTTTCTCGGGATCTTGGAGGTCACCACCTACAAATAGTTAATAAAAGATGAATATACTTCACCTTGAGAAAGACGGAAAGTTTGAAAAGCGAGAAAGACGGTAATTTTATTATCAATACGGATAGAGGACGATGAGAGGGAAAGAATAAGACGATTTTACGTGAATTTGAGCTAGAAATGAACGAGTTATGATGGTGATAAGACGGATCAAAAATGGAGGTTATGCTTTTGGGGTTTTCTTAGTGAGGAAGAAAGAAATGAGTTGTGTGAGGAAGTATTAGGTTATGAGGGAGTATGAAGTGAGTAGAGGAAAAAGTCAAGAAAAGTCAAAGACGTCTTAAGACGGGATTCACTTGAAATCTCGCGTAAAATCCAAATACAAACTCGAAAATTCTTAATTCGACACGGGAAATTAAATTCTAAACTAAAACTAAATTTCGCTGAAAAGTATCCGTAAATATTTTTACTATAAAAATAGGGTACACTTGCGGGTGTTATAAATAAGGCGTTAAAAAGAAAAGAAAACCCTAACTTTGATTTCGCCTTATCGCCCCCACTGCCTCTTTCTTGTTGGCTTCCTCTTTATAGTTTCTACGATCATTAGATTAGAAGTCAGTTACTTTCTTGGTTATTTACTCCATTAATTACTACTAGTTTTAAATCCGTGCAAAATTGCACGGGACTGTTTTGAAAATTTTGATATAACATGGTGCAATAAAATTTATATTGTAAGTCATATGTATGGAATAGGTCTTGTTTAAGACCGTTTTAAATTTAAGAAAGTAATGTTATGTTATAGTTTTGTGAAGTTGTTTATATGCCATCCTTTCGAATTTTGATTAAAAAAATAAATTTGTAAAAAGAAAAAGATGTTAAAGTAAGGGTGTCATTTTTGTGGGGCATATGTGGAGAAAGAGTACTCCATACCCGCATTTGCCAACTTCAATGCATAACCACATTTACACCTACGGCGTAGCACGTGAGTCTTTTGTTACCATCAATGCCCGACGTGTCAAAATTTCAATTTTATCACCTTGCGGATACCCGATTATAACCCCTATTGTCTAACAATTACCTATTATTTAATTCGTACCCCTATTTATCAGAAATTCAATTTGGTTTTGTTGAAATTAAACTAAAACAAATTTTAAAGATTTCGGTATTATCAAGTTGATATTATTTGGCTTTACAAAACCAAAAGCGTATGATTCTCTAATGTTAAAGAGTCCAGTAAGCTCTTGATTTACATCATCAATGAAAACCCGATAATATCCCGATAATATACTAAGCTCTTGATTTTACCCCGATAATATACTAACCTCATGATTTTACCCCGATAATATCATCAATGCAACCCAATTTTTACCACAAATTGAAATCTTAAACCAATCGGCCAAATATCTTAATTTACATCATCAATGAAAACCCAATTTTTTTTTACTTGTGATTGAATAATCTGAAATAGAAAAGAAGATTTGTGTTTGCATATCTCAAAAGCTTGATTTTAGGTTAGTAATAAGTTTTTATTTAGTTTTGCATTTTTTTAATACAAATTGTATAGGTGTGTTGCAATCAAATATTTGTAATCTTCATCATTTCTACATAATTTATACGGAGTATTTGATAATCAAGTTTGAGTTTCTAATTTTGCTCAATAATGAAAAAAGAAAAATATGATTTATTATGAATAATGTTTGACGTGTTATTTTGAAAAAAACATAGTACTCGTACAATATAGTGTTGTGAAAATATTGTATTTAAAAAGTATCTTCCTTTCTAACTTTTTCCTTTTATTAGGAAAATTTGTGATTTACCACCTAATATGTTCAACTTTTTACTTTTTACCAACTAATATGTTCAACTTTACAAATAACCACCTACATTTCATGTTTTTGCCACCACTTTCTAATATTTTAGATTGAAATGACTATTTTGTGTTATTTCCGACTCGATTTTTTTTTACCGACTTTTGTATCTCTTCAATGACAAAACTATCCCTCCCTCACTCCCTACATTTTTTTTTCCTAAATCAGTCCTTTAACATAAACCCTAGAATTCCAAAATTTGATACCTACTGCAATTAGGTATCAAATTTGAGCAGACAAACGACAATTAGCAACATCGAGTTTGTTAATTAATCAATTAATCAGATTTTAAGGTAAGTTGATTCTATCTTTTTCATTACATTTATCTTTGTTGATAATATACATAATTTCTCATTCAGGTCTAAAACAATATATAATTTATTAATGAAAATACATAAACATCAACAAAGAATATCACACCATACCATCGCTACATCCTTAAATTCGACAATTTAAGGGGACAATAAATTCGCGAAAATAAAAGGTTGAATTAATAAGTCGGGTACAATTCAAAACAATGAGCAAAATACATAAGGTTAAGTTACAGAACCATAATTGAACACATAATTTGAAAAAAAAAAGAAGGAAGTAAACTTTGAATTTGCCCATAAATTAAATAAGATGAAGAACCCTAATTGAAGAGGCAAATGATTTGGGATTGGGAGTTTGGGGTTTTGGAGTTATGTTTATATGAGAGAAGGTCTTGAATGTGTGAACTAATACAAGGGTAGTTTGGTCATTGATAAGGAACGAAAGTCGTTAAATTGAAATCGAGTCAGAAATAACATAAAATCGTCATTATGGTGTAAAATACTTGAACATGGTGGGAGAAAGCATAAAATGTAGGTGGTTATTTGTAAAGTTGAACATATTAGGTGGTAAATCGTAAAAAAAAATGAACATATTAGGTGGTAAATCACAATTTTTCCTTGAATTAATGAACGTAAATTTTGATATTTTTAATATTATTTCCTATGAATAATAAATCTTTGAAAGAAAAATATTTTTTGTTGCCTTGCCAGATTTTTTTAAGTTGCTTTTAATTTTTGTTTTTTAGTTACAATAATACTCAGTAATATTTAGTTTTCGTTTTATTTTTATACTTTTGGAAAAAGAAAATTATTATTTAATTATTAATACTTGGTTTGTTGAGTTGAGAAAAGGAAATTAAAGAAATATAAGTGGATGGTGGGCCACCATAAAGAAATGCAAAAGATTTATGTTTGATGACGTGGGTGAAGGAGAATTGAGTAAATGTTTGTGTTTTAACATAGAGGGGATTTACTCTCTCCAAATTAACCCACACCAAACATATTTATAGAAAAACACTATCTACGATATCTACCTTAATTTCCCTCTTTCGTCATGATCAATCAATTCCGTAATGAAAACGGTTATTAGCTTCCTCCAACGGTGAGATTATTAATAATATTAATATTAATTGAAGAATTAAAAAAAGATGGAGAAGAAGAAGAATTGGGAATCGGTAATTCCGGGTGCGGATTACAAATTATGCGGATACCTAACGAGCGTAGAAGTCCTGAAGAATACGAAAGAACACATAACCCTAATTGCAACGATTGAAACAGTTTATTGGAAAGAATAAAGGATGAATCAAACCTGAATTAAGTCAAGTCTGGGAAAGAGTTAGGGTAGGTGCAGCAATTGAAACAATTTCTGGGGAAACATTGGGGGTTAGGGATGAACCGGTTGTTTGGGTAGTACTAATGAGTTTACTGTATAGTTAGACCATTTTAATTGAGTAAGCGTATATTGGTCATTGTAATTTTACGTAAGACGATAAAATGAAGTTGGGCCGGGAATTACAAAAAACCGTAAACAGAATATAAAATAAATGAGATTGATAAAAATGAACATAAAAGTTAGGTGGTTATTTGTTAAATAGAACATATTAGATGGTAAATTGTAAAATAAAAGAATATAATAAGTGGTAAATTGTAATTTTTCCTAAAATAAAACGCAATTATATTTTATATAAAATTAATTTTATATGATAAATAGAATTAGTTTGGGTGAGACCAAACACCAAAGCCAGTTTTTATGGAAGTCATATTCCACGATGATTTTAGAATTAATTAACTTAAATAAGGTAAGCCGGTGAGTATTAATAAGGCGTTAAAAAGAAAAGAAAACCCTAACTTAGATTTCGCCTTATCGCCCCCACTGCCTCTTTCTTGTTGGCTTCCTCTTTATAGTTTCTACGATCATTAGATTAGAAGTCAGTTACTTTCTTGGTTATTTACTCCATTAATTACTACTAGTTTTAAATCCGTGCAAAATTGCACGGGACTGTTTTGAAAATTTTGATATAACATGGTGCATAAAAATTTATATTGTAAGTCATATGTATGGAATAGATCTTTTTTAAGACCGTTTTAAATTTAAGAAAGTAATGTTATGTTATAGTGTTGTGAAGTTGTTTATATGTCATCCTTTCGAATTTTGATTAAAAAAAATAAATTTGTAAAAAGAAAAAGATGTTAAAGTAAGGGTGTCATTTTTGTGGGGCATATGTGGAGAAAGAGTACACCATACCCGCATTTGCCAACTTCAATGCATAACCACATTTACACCTCCGGCGTAGCACGTGAGTCTTTTGTTACCATCAATGCCCGACGTGTCAAAATTTCAATTTTATCACCTTGCGGATACCCGATTATAACCCCTATTGTCCAACAATTACCTATTATTTAAGTCGTACCCCTATTTATCAGAAATTCAATTTGGTTTTGTTGAAATTAAATTAAAACAAATTTTAAAGATTTCGGTATTATCAAGTTGATATTATTTGGCTTTACAAAACCAAAAGCGTATGATTCTCCAATATTAAATAGTCCAGTAAGCTCTTGATTTACATCATCAATGAAAACCCGATAATATCCCGATAATATACTAAGCTCTTGGTTTTACCCCGATAATATACTAAGCTCTTGATTTTACCCCGATAATATCATCAATGCAACCCAATTTTTTACCACAAATTGAAATCTTAAACCAATCGGCCAAATATCTTAATTTACATCATCAATGAAAACCCAATTTTTTTTTTATTTGTGATTGAATAATCTGAAATAGAAAAGAAGATTTGTGTTTGCATATCTCAAAAGCTTGATTTTAGGTTAGTAATAACTTTTTATTTAGTTTTGCATTTTTTTAATACAAATTGTATAGGTGTGTTGCAATCAAATATTAGTAATCTTCATCATTTCTACATAATTTATACTGAGTATTTGATAATCAAGTTTGAGTTTCTAATTTTGCTCAATAATGAAAAAAGAAAAATGTGATTTATTATGAATAATGTTTGACGTGTTATTTTGAAAAAAAAAACATAGTACTCGTACAATATAGTGTTGTGAAAATATTGTATTTAAAAAGTATCTTCCTTTCTAACTTTTTCTATTTATTAGGAAAATTTGTGATTTACCACCTAATATGTTCAACTTTTTACCTTTTACCAACTAATATGTTCAACTTTACAAATAACCACCTACATTTCATGTTTTTGCCACCACTTTCTAATATTTTAGATTGAAATGACTATTTTGTGTTATTTCCGACTCGATTTTTTTTTACCGACTTTTGTATCTCTTCAATGACAAAACTATCCCTCCCTCACTCCCTACATTTTTTTTCCTAAATCAGTCCTTTAACATAAACCCTAAAATTCAAAAATTTGACTGCAATTGGGTATCAAATTTGAGCAGACAAACGACAATTAGCAGCATCGAGTTTGTTAATCGCCCTATAACTAAAAGATTAAGTCTCTTCTTAATTTTTCCGCTCAAATGAAGGTGAAAAAAAGTGAGGTCCATCTTAAAATCTTTCCTTCCTAATGTTGATTACGTTTCCTCAAATGCAACTGCTAATAAAATATTCTTTTAAGAATCTTAAGAATCTTTTGATCTTTAATAAATGTAAAATAAAAAGTTGGTTCAACTAAATATTGCTAGAGAAACTTTTAGCATTTATATATTTTTCTATCAAAACGTAGGACTAATCAACCATATCCAATCTCTCAAAATATAGTCTTATAATATATTTTGTATATTATTAACTTATACTCCATATATCTTATCTTAATGTATTATTTCTCTTTCACCAAAAATCCATCCGCACATCTTGACCACACTGAAATGTACATGAAAATAAATATTAATAGTAGAAAACAACGTATGAACAAAATATACGAAAAAATTATTAAATACGAAAATAATGTACGAAAAAATTATAAAATGTGTAAGAGATACAGGTGTGATTGACTGAGATAAAATATAAAATACGAAAAACAATGTACACAAGAATACGAAAATAATGTTTGAACAATGGATCTCACCCAAAGTGACCCAATCATCCCTTATGCATAAATGATATATTACAAAATTAGTCTACTAATCGTCTTTTAATTTTCTTAAGGTGTCATCTGATTGTAGTAAAAAAAATAAAAAAAATTACCTCTTACTAAAATTACATTTAGTAGATTATAACGTCAAAATAGAAGTACAATTAGTTTATGAAAATAATTTAAACGACCTCTCTATATAAACGAAAAATCTTACAAATACCGTGCTTTAGCATGGGATCTACACTAGTTAATCAATTAATCAGATTTTAAGGTAAGTTGATTCTATCTTTTTCATTACATTTATCTTTGTTGATAATATACATAATTTCTCATTCAGGTCTAAAACAATATATAATTTATTAATGAAAATACATAAACATCAACAAAGAATATCACACCATACCATCGCTACATCCTTAAATTCGACAATTTAAGGGGACAATAAATTCGCGAAAATAAAAGGTTGAATTAATAAGTCGGGTACAATTCAAAACAATGAGCAAAATACATAAGGTTAAGTTATAGAACCATAATTGAACACATAATTCGAAAAAAAAAAAAGAAGTAAGCAAACTTTGAATTTGCCCATAAATTAAATAAGATGAAGAACCCTAGTTGAAGAGGACAAATGATTTGGGATTGAGAGTTTGGGGTTTTGGAGTTATGTTTATATGAGAGAAGGTCTTGAATGTGTGAACTAATATAATGGTAGTTTGGTCATTGATAAGGAACGAAAGTCGTTAAATTGAAATCGAGTCAGAAATAACACAAAATCGTCATTATGGTGTAAAATACTTGAACATGGTGGGAGAAAGCATAAAATGTAGGTGGTTATTTGTAAAGTTGAACATATTAGGTGGTAAATCGTAAAAAATTGAACATATTAGGTGGTAAATCACAATTTTTCCTTGAATTAATGAACGTAAATTTTGATATTTTTAATATTATTGCCTATGAATAATAAATCATCGAAAGAAAAATATTTTTTGTTGCCTTGCCAGATTTTTTTAAGTTGCTTTTAATTTTTGTTTTTTAGTTACAATAATACTCGGTAATATTTAGTTTTCGTTTTATTTTTATACTTTTGGAAAAAGAAAATTATTATTTAATTATTAATACTTGGTTTGTTGAGTTGAGAAAAGGAAATTAAAGAAATATAAGTGGATGGTGGGCCACCATAAAGAAATGCAAAAGATTTATGTTTGATGACGTGGGTGAAGGAGGATTGAGTAAATGTTTGTGTTTTAATATAGAGGGGATTTACTCTCTCCAAATTAACCCACACCAAACATATTTATAAAAAAAACACTATCTACGATATCTACCTTAATTTCCCTCTTTCATCATGATCAATCAATTCCGTAATGAAAACGGTTATTAGCTTCCTCCAACGGTGAGATTATTAATAATATTAATATTAATTGAAGAATTAAAAAAAAGATGGAGAAGAAGAAGAATTGGGAATCGGTAATTCCGGGTGCGGATTACAAATTATGCGGATACCTAACGAGCGTAGAAGTCCTGAAGAATACGAAAGAACACATACCCTGATGTTCATTATTTATATACATATTTTATGCCTCCCTTAGACGCATTTTACTCGATTTACCGTCTTTCCTTGCTTATTTCTATGCTATTTTAGCTAGAATATCGATTCTGCCACTTTTGTTATGTTTTAATGCAGATTGGATGCATTTGGAGCTTTTTGAGATGATATAGAGCATGGCGGGGTTGGATCGTAGAAGCTAGGCACGGGAATCGAGGAAGAAAAGAGAAGAAATGAAGAGAAGTTGAAGAAACGAGCTAGAATGAAGGCTGCTCGATCGAGCAGACCTACAGTGCTCGGTCGAGTCGCATTGTGTCCTTGCTCGATCGAGCAGAGTCACCTTGCTCGATCGAGCAAGCTCTATTACGGCGGATTTCTTTTATTTTCCTTAACTTTAGACCTAATTAGTTGGATCTTTTGTAATATAAAAAGAAAGCTCGTCTTTCTTAATTAGATATTCTGATACATGCTTTCTTAGGCTTTAGAATACTTTTAGGGTTTAAATCAGAAACTTTAGTTTAATTTACTTTTCCGCTGGATTTTATTCATCAAAGACGATTGTTTTTAGTTCAAGCTTGTAATCGGTATTCTCAATCTTTCTTAGTTATTTATTTAATTGTCTTCTAGTTCTTTAATTATTCTTTGTTCATCCTTTCATAATTGTTAATCATGTTTGCTTTAATTATTATTGTTATTGTTTATATCGTTATGAGTAGCTAATTTCCTTTCTATGGTTGAAAGGGGATCTAGGATTGTTAGAAGGGGTAGATTAATTGATTGAATTGCAATTGCATGGTTATCGTTTGATTATCGTTTTAATTCTAGTTGTTTGATTACTGGCCAGGATTAATTAACTAGTCTTGCAAATTAGGATTGACACCGACCGGGTTAAGACTAAGATAGGCTACGATAATTGAATAGAACTCGTTTAATGATAGCGATCGCATGTTAAATTGTAGATCTAAAGGGCATAATTGAATCGACCGATCTTGTGACCTTAGATAACTTTCTTGCATGATAGTTAACTTTATCCCTATCCCTAAACAATAATCCTAGTGAACCTGAGACCCTAGACTTTTAATCTCATTGTTTTCAACCTTATTAGTTTGTTATTGCTTATTATTAGTTGTTATTATTTGCTTTTAGTTATTGTTATTGTTATTGTTATTGTTATTGTTATTGTTTGCCATTAGTTTAGAATTATCAATCAAAACCTCGAAATTGTTACTTAGAGACGAACTTAGTTTAGCAGATTAGAATACTACCGCCTCCCTGTGGATTCGATACCTTGCTTACCGCTGACTATTAGTTAGTTGTGACTTAGGTTTACTTTGATTAAGGAGACGCGACTTTACCCTTATCATACCCCTAATTGCAACGATTGAAACAGTTTATTGGAAAGAATAAAGGATGAATCAAACCTGAATTAAGTCAAGTCTGGGAAAGAGTTAGGGTAGGTGCAACAATTGAAACGATATCTGGGGAAATATTGGGGGTTAGGGATGAACCGGTTGTTTGGGTAGTACTAATGAGTTTAGTGTATAGTTAGACCATTTTAATTGAGTAAGGGTATATTGGTCATTGTAATTTTACGTAAGACGATAAAATGAAGTCGAGCCGGGAATTACAAAAAACCGTAAACAGAATATAAAATAAATGAGATTGGTAAAAATGAACATAAAAGTTAGGTGGTTATTTGTAAAATAAAACATATTAGATGGTAAATTGTTAAATAAAAGAATATAATAAGTGGTAAATTGTAATTTTCCTAAAATAAAACGCAATTATATTTTATATAAAATTAATTTTATATGATAAATAGAATTAGTTTGGGTGAGACCAAACACCAAAGTCAGTTTTTATGGAAGTCATATCCCACGATGATTTTAGCTGGTGACTATTAATAATGCATTAAAAAGAAAAGAAAACCTTAACTAGATTAGAAGTCAGTTACTTTCTTGGTTTTTACTCCATTATTAATAAAACTAAAACAGTTTGTCATATTAAGTCACTATGTAACCATTATTTATTATCTTACCTTAAACCATTTCCACTTTTCGTCTTGGCAATTTTCTGTCACTGGTTCAGGTTTCTTGAGCAGAAGATGATGACATCTAAGGATAGCGCGAAGGACTAAATTGAAGTGTCTAGATACCGTCTTGCCACTTCTTCTAAAATATAATTGAGTTCTTCTATTTTTGGTATCATGAGACAATATAAAAAGAAATAATGCAACCATTTCTTCCAAACTTGTATTTCTATTTCCTTCTAGCTTACCAGTTTGACATCTAAGGCATGCTATATCACTCCCCTGAATCATTGGTCTAATATTAAAAAGCCTAGCTTGAACTCTTTCATCAATGGAGTTGTCAAACGTATATGTTATCGGTTTTGGAATTTTAACATTCAAACTAGAAAGATGGCATAAGAGCTCGACAACAGTATCAACAACCATCAAAAGCATATGTCTATATATAGCAATACACGAAGCAACAATCGTCTTCCGGTTATTCAAAGGTGAGCGCGCCATTGTCTTAATAACTTGTGTAGGATAACATAAAAAAAAATTAAATCAACCTCTTGTATAGCATACGAATAAACATTAACATAACAATAGAAATTATTGTTTAAGACGGAATATCCGTCTTAAGTTTAAGACGGGTCAAATAGAAAAGGATAGGAACACATGAAAGCTGTAGGGACTAGCAAAAAAAGTTATCCTATCTACCTATATGGGATGTATTTGACCCGTTTTACTCATAAGACGGATATACATGCAACATGCCCGTCTTAAGACAAACGATGAAAGTAATACTTTTGAAAGCAACAAAATTTAACAATCATAAATTGGTACAGTAGATTATAATAGAAAATGAAAATTAACAAGATAGAAAGAGGAGGATGGGAAGAGAGAGTACCAGGGAAATTGAAGATGAAAAATGCACAGGAGGAAATTGTAGGAAGAAGATGACGGCAGAATAAGGAATTTGGGTGAAGTAGAAAATGAAATGATTGTGTTTTTAATAGGGGTAGAATAGTAAAGGTCACTCATAAAAAACGTAGGAATTGGGAATGACCAAGGGGGGTTGGTCAGCCACTTCCCACATGATGCAGGAATTAAAGTTCCTGTGGAATTCTAGATTCCTCCATTTTTTTTAAAAACTAGTTTTAAGCCCGTGCAAAGAATGCACGGATTTATTTTTCATCATTATTATGAAATAAATTAAGAAAATCGCAGTTCTAAAAATAATAGTTCCGAAATTGTAAAAATTGCGGTTATGAATTTAAAAAATGTATACGGAGTACGTTTTTGCTACGGATCCTAAGTATATAAAATCAAAAATTAACTTTATACAAAGGTTGTACATTTTTTGTTACCCTATTTATAATCTCAATAGTTGAAGAAATTTAAGAAATATTGATTTTATCTAATCTAATTAAACTCATTTGCGTTCTTTAAAAAAAAAATATTGATTTTATTGAGTATGGCAAACTTTTTTTTATTTCTTAAATTAACTTTATACAAAGGTTGTACATTTTTTGTTACCCTATTTAATTTATAATCTCAATAGTTGAAGAAATTTAAGAAATATTGATTTTATCTAATCTAATTAAACTCATTTGCGTTCTTTAAAAAAAATATTGATTTTATTGAGTATGACAAACTTTTTTTTATTTCTTTATATACAGTATTTTTTTATCATATAAGAAAATTTAAATTGATTCACATTAATTTGTAATTTTTTAATTCATTTGTCTTATAATTTATTTGTATGATATCATTGATTCATGTATTTTTTTTTTGGTGACATGATTCATGTATTAATTGTATAGTTAATATTATAGAAGATGTATAATGAATAATGTGGAAGGTAGAAGTTGTTGAAATAGAGAAATAGGTGTAGAAATTAAAACTCCTAATTTTTAGGAACCCCACTATTGAAATCAGATAAGTTACTTTTTACTTCCTTAAATCAAGGAACCAATTAAAAATCTCCAAAAAACCTAGCTTTTATATTAAGAGAGGATGGGTAACCAAACAAGAGCCTTAAATCCCAATTCATGGGATTTTGGAATTCCTGTGTTTTTGTTGGGTAACCAAACATGCACTTACTCTCTCCAAATTAACCCACCCCAAACATATTTAAAAAAAAAAACAATATCTACAATATCTAACTTAATTTCCCTCTTTCATCATGATCAATCAAAAGATGGAGAAGAAGAAGAATTGGGAATCGGGAATTCCGGGTGCGGATTACAAATTATGCGGATACCTAACGAGCGTAGAAGTTCTGAAGAATACGAAAGCGGAATTGGGTGGATGTATTGATCTATTATCGGAGGTTGAATATCCTCCTCCAGGTCAGAAGCGGAATTCGTCGTGGTTTGTACAACAATTGAAAACTCTCGTTAATCAAAAGTGTTTGAGGATTGTGTCTACTGTCGTTGCTGTTTTGGATAATGTCAATGGCAATGGCGATTGCGACGGCGTTGCTGTTGTTGTTTTGGTTGATGTTTATGTTACGGAATTGGTTTGGCTTAATCATTGGCAGTTCCCTCGCTCCCCAACCACTGCTGCTGCTCTCTTTCGTCATTTGAGGTCTCTTTACTTTACTGCCTTTCTATATTCTCTATTCTATTCTTTTCTATTATCGTCTGCCTTGTATTGCTGCCTTTTGAATGTATTACTCCCTCCTAGTCGCTGTTTTGTTCCCTTTTCTTTTGGAAATGAATTTTGACCACACAAAACACACTACCCAACGTGTAATTGATCTTGGACCATACAAAACTTACCAAATAAGGAAACAGGAACAAAACCCTACTAGCATTAAAAAGAAAGAAATAGGGAACAATACGCCGACTAGGAGGGAGTATTATAATATGCTTCTTGCACCTTAAAATACTATTTCTTCAGGTGTGACTGGGAGGAGAGGGATTTAATTCTCCAAGGTGGATATTATAAAGATACAGTTGCAGATCAGATACCCGACTGTCATGTTATTGGATGTAAGCATCATGCTAATGCTTCTGACTCTTGTAAAAAAAATGGATTTCAACTTCATGAAATATTCAAGACTTTACCTACCTTGACTTTTCAACTCAAGTCTGCTACATCATCTATACTACCTGCTACTCGTATGAACACCGGATCTGGAATTTGGGATTTGACTGATGACCTTTTGTTCAATATATTGTCTGCTTTATCCCCATCGGATCTACAAAATGTCTCTGTCACATGTCATCATCTTAGATTCTTGACTGCCTCCATCGTGCCGTCTATCAAACTCAAGTTATTTCCTCACCAGAAAGCAGCTGTTGAGTGGATGCTACAGCGTGAGCGCAACGTTGCTACCTTGAACCATCCCTTGTACATGGCTTTCTCAACCAAAGACGCCTCTTCTTTCTTCATCAACATCGTTTCCGGCCACTTAGTCACTGGCTCGCCTCCAACAGTACCCGACTTTCATGGTGGATTTTTTTGTGATGAGCCAGGTCTTGGTAAAACTATCACAGCACTTTCTCTTATTTTGAAGACCAAAGGGGCAATGGCAGCACCTCCCAAGGGAGCTGAAATCATTTGGTGCAAAGATGACGCAAATCAGAAATGTGGCTTCTATGAGTGCAGTGGCAGTAGGTTCTCTGTCTTGGCTATTCTTTCTCCTGGACAAAAAAGTGAGAATCAGAATGATCGAAGGGGTCTCTTTTCTCCTGATGAGCTGATTCCTGAGAATTATTTGACTCCAAAGAGGGGCAGCCTATCAAGCTCTGGTGGCCATGCCTTTTCATCAGTGTATTCTTGTCCAGAAATACAAGGTGCAACATCACCAAAGTTAATGTTATCTGCGCCGGCGGCATCCCTAGATCGTCGAGCTAGGGCTTTGAACAGTGTTAAGAAAAATCTTATTGAAAGAATGGAATATTCATCTGGAAATGCTAAAGATACCAAGAAACAAAGGGATGCTACTAAAAGGAAACGTGCTTCAAACAATGCGACTAGTGTTTGTTTGGAAAACCCATCTGGAACTTCAAGTGAATTTCAGAGTGCTAGTAAGCGGCAGAAGAGTGATGTAGGAGTTCAGTATGTCGAGGATTGGATTAACTGTGACAACTGTGGGAAATGGAGGAGAGTTCCTGCTGAGAATGTTCCTGACCCAGAAGCTGTATGGTTTTGTAGTCTGAACCCTAATCCCGATTATCAGAATTGTAATATTCCTGAAGAGGCTTCTTATCAGCCTCTTACTTTCTTGAATGGATTTTGCGGCAGAGATTCGTCAGGTGGACTACCTCAAAATGTTGCATTCTTTGTTAGTGTGCTGAAGGAGCATTACTCATTGCTCAAAAGTCAAACAAAGAAAGCTTTGCGCTGGCTTGCTAGACTCCCACCCCTCAATATTTCGCAAATGGAGACAGTTGGGTTGGTTCGTCCTGGTCAAGTGACAACAAAAGAAGCTAATAGCTACCATAGAATATTTGAAGGGTTTGGCCTTGTCAAGAAGAAGGAGCAGGGTACTGTTCGTTGGTTTTACCCCAAATCCCTAGACAATCTGGTGTTTGATCTGCCTGCTCTTAGAATGGCCCTCTGTGAGCCCTTGGACTCATATAGGATGTATTTATCTAGAGCAACTCTCATTGTTGTTCCATCAAATTTAGTTGATCACTGGAGAACACAAATTGAGAAGCACGTGGGATCAGGGCAATTACAAGTTTACTATTGGACTGATGGTAAGAAGCCTTCTGTACACAGCCTTGCTTGGGACTATGATGTTGTTATTACGACATTTAGTCGGCTCAGTGCAGAGTGGAATCCTCCGAAGATCAGTCCATTGATGCAAGTTCACTGGATGAGGGTCGTGCTGGACGAGGGACACACTCTTGGGTCGAGCTTGAACTTGACAAATAAAATGCAGATGGCAGTGACCTTGTGTGCATCTAACCGTTGGATTCTAACAGGAACACCCACTCCAAATACTCCCAGTAGTCAGGTTTCTCATCTTCAACCCATGCTGAAATTTCTCCATGATGAAGTATACGGTGAGAGCCAAAAGAACTGGGAAGCAGGGGTGCTGAAGCCTTTTGAGGGAGAGATGGATGAGGGTAAAATGCGCTTGTTGGCATTACTCAAAAGGTGTATGATTAGTGCACGAAAAGCAGACTTACACTGCATACCTCCTTGTATCAAGAAAACAACATATATATATTTTACAGAGGGGCATGCGAAAACTTATAATGAACTTGTTGAGACGGTACGGCGTAACATATTATTGGCTGACTGGAAAGATCCTTCTCACGTTGAAAGTTTATTGAACCTCAAGCAGTGGAAGTTCAGGGCTGCCACTATTAGAAATGTAAGGCTTTCCTGCTGTGTGGCTGGGCACATAAAAGTAGTAGCAGCTAGTCATGATATTCAAGAAACAATGGATTTATTGGCACAACATGGTTTGGATCATCTTTCTCAGGATTATCAACTTATAAAGTACTTCCTTTCTTACGGTGGTAACTGCCAAATGTAAGTGCTTGTCTTTGCCCTACATCATGTGGTCACTAGGATTTACTATGGTCGTTTAATTTGTTTTTTTCCTATTATTTTCTTGGTGCAGATGTAAAGAATGGTGCCGTCTTCCTATTGTTACACCATGTAGGCACCTCTTGTGCCTTGATTGCGTTGATCTGAACAAAGAAAGATGTTCAGTTTCTGGATGTGGCTTTCAATATGAGATGCAGAGTCCTGAGATATTAACACGGCCTGAAAACCCAAAACCGAAGTGGCCTGTACCAAAAGATCTTATTGAGCTACAGCCATCATACAAGCAGGTAGGTTTCAGAGTCCTTGAATTCTTCTTTTTGACGAGTGACTTGAATGGAAATCTTCTGTTAAGGATCTTTCAAGTGGTTCTTTGTTGATACTTAATCCTTTCCAATTCCCTTTTGCAGGATAGTTGGGATCCAGATTGGCAATCTACTTCAAGCAGTAAAGTTGCATACCTTGTTCAGAGACTGAAAGAAATCGACTCTGATAGTAGGGAAAAAGCTTGCTCCATGAGCATGGCAAAACTTCCTGAAATACCTTACGATACTGTTTCTCTTCAAGAACCATCGGTCAACCCAATCCATGATTACTCTGAGGCTTCTACTGAAAAAGTTTTGGTTTTTTCCCAGTTTCTTGAGCACATACATGTCATAGAGCAGCAGGTAAGTGGTGCACCACATGTATCTGTTTCATTTTGGACTTTAGGTGCCAAGCCGACTAATTTACCTTTTTTGATTGGCAGCTGTCTATTGCTGGAATTAAGTTTACAAGAATGTATAGTCCCATGAATTCATGCAACAAGGTAAAAATTCTTGCATTTGACTTTTCATCTGTTCTTATTGAAACTTGGAATCTATCAAATTTCTTATCCTGCTGGGATTTTATTTTCAAATTGTCAGACTTGTCATCCCCCCCCCATTCGCGCGCAAAAAAAAAAAAAGAGCTGGCTTTCTTTTTGGATTACCAATCGCTTTACCAAATTGGCGACATAATTTTTGGTTTATAAATCAGGTGTCTTGTTATTCATCCACTGGCCTATCTGATGTCCTCTAAAGAACTGAAACCCAGCCGAGTGGTAGTTTTTGTTTTTGTTATTTAATATCATGCGAGCTCTCAGATCAACCTTTTTTTTTGTATGATTTTTTCTGAACAATCTCTTTCGTGTATAGAAAAAAAACTTAAGAATTTCGCCCACAATAACATTACTTGAATGACTTGAAGGTTCTCGTCAAATGCCAATGATGGATTGTAGTCAGATGCCCGCAACCTTACCCCGTTGTTAACCCCGAGCACCATTATAGTATGATGCTTGTTTTGAATGTTTTAGGGTCGTCAGATATAATTGACTATTTTCAAGCGTCATATGTCGACTAAATATCCCTTGTGCTCTTATATAATATTAATGTAGTAAAACTTCCACTGGATAAAAAACTTAATAGTTGTAATTTTTACTTGTCCAGAAAAAGTCACTTGCAGTCTTTCAGCATGATCCAAGCTGTATGGTTCTTGTGATGGATGGAACTGCTGCACTAGGTCTAGATCTGAGCTTTGTTACCTATGTTTTCCTGATGGAGCCAATATGGGATAGAAGGTAATAAATGTTTTCAACGCTTTGTGCTTTGTTACCATGTATGTTAGCTGTTACTTCTTCTATGGAATCTGTTTTGATTTTACAGCTAGGTGATTCTGGTATCTGTATAACTGTCTGTTTTCCCTGTGTATGAGTGTGTTTTTTGTTTGAGCGTGAACATTAGCTAACGTGCTAAACCACCTTTCTTGGTAAAGATTTTTTTTGGTTTGTTGTGGGACACTCCAATTCCATGAAAAAGTGTACTATGATGAGAGAATCTTCTAGATTGACATACTATAAGATTGCAGAATTTTACAATAGCTCTAGTCACGTGCGTACCCCTGTGACAATGTTAGTGTCCCATATTAAAAGATGAGGAGAGACATTTGATGATTTTGTAAACTAATAATTTACGATATTATTGTCAATTGGTTCGGGAAAAGAACATTGGCATTATGAAGTTGATTCTTTCCTGTTTCGTAGTCCAGTCCCGTTTTATGCGGAATTCGAAAGGGAATGAGCCAGGTCTTCGTGTCTTAAATACACATACTCCTCTTTTGAATCCTCTTCTAGATAATCTGCAAGAGCCCCTGGTTGCAATAGGAGTAGAAAGAACTTATATGTTGCCTAATTAATACATGTACGGGAAATTATGAAGATACACTCGGTGTTCCATGTCACTTGGATTTGAAGATAAATTTATAATTTAGCCAATTTCAGTGTTTGGGAAACTCCATCATTTGGAAATGGAATCAGGCCTAATTACTTTCCAACTCCAAGTTAGTTCAACAAGTTACTCTCAGATTCTAACCTCCCCACTATTTATTTCATATTACCCATATATATTAACCCGACCATTAACCTATCAGATGGGTTGGTGTGTGAGTTCACGCTTTAAAAGTTGGGTCAAATTTGGGTTAGGTTAATACTGATTTGATTAGGGTCAGAATGCGAATGGAGATTATTTTCTTACTCTTTTATTTGTTATTTTTTAATATACGTATGCTATCTCTCCATAAACTTATATATTTTGCTTATCTTGTTTAGCACTATAAATGTTATCTCCTCGCCTTTTGTGGCTGGTTTTGTTGCTATCACCCACCATATTTTATCTTTTCTGTGTTTTTTGACATCCTAAGGGTTTAAGTTCTGAAACCTTGCCTTGAAGGTTAAATTGATAGATTGGATTTAGATTGTAAGGGTAAATTTACACATTAAGTCTTGCTTAAGACGGGCGTCTTAAACCTTAAGATGGGCCAAATACATGTTAGCCCTCTTTAAAACAAAAAAGGAATTATTTTCGCACAAAATTTGATGGTAAAATATGGATATTCTTTATAAAGAGAAGTGCGCCTTGTGTCCAAGAGGCGCGTGCCTTCACCTCACACCTTGCGGCTCATTCCCTTGAGGACTCCAACGCCTCACTGCACCTCGCGCCTTCCAAACTAAGATTTCTTTTGTGGTGAAATGTTGCTTGTATAATTATTGCTACAATACTTAGCATGTATGTGTAATGGAGTTTAGATGACACAAAACCTTAGTCTTGTCGTGTACGACAAATTTCTTTTAATGAAGTGGTGGGCTATGAGTTGTGATTTTTGTATGTCCCATATTCACTAGTTGGTGTAGCTGATGCAATCTGTAATTTAATGTGTCACAGCATGGAGGAACAGGTGATTAGTCGTGCTCATCGAATGGGTGCTACCCGCCCTATTCATGTTGAAACCTTAGCAATGTGTGATACCATTGAAGAGCAAATGCTGAAATTCTTGCAGGTGACAACATTTCTCCTGTTTTGATCCACATGCACTTCATTTAAAATTACGATTCTCAGTTTGCTACATATACCCATTACACTAATTTTTTAATTAACAGATTGTGTATGTTGCCTGGCCCTGTTTTGGTATTACTTATTTACTTTGTCCGGATATTTAATAGATGTTCTACTATGTATTTCTATGGCTCTTCATCTGAAATGACCTTATCTGAAGTTGACGTTGTTTTTGTCAATAATTGGATATGCAATTTCAGAATGGTGATGAGTGTCGAAGATTGTTGGATGAAGACAATGAGAATACTTATCATGAAGGAGCTCGAGCACACAAATCGTTACATGATTTTGCAGAGAATTATTATTTAACTCGCTTGAGCATGGTGCGGAAAAAACTTATGGAGGTATGCTTGTAAGTTAGCTAAGAATTATTATCTAACAGGCTTGCGGAAAAAACTTATAGATTTGTGCTTGTAAATTTGGTGTTTCGTCTAATTTGTTGATTCGTTGGATTCCCTATTTATCTGAAATAGTATCTTAAGACAGTTTATGCTTCAGTATTATTAACCGCATGCTATTTACCAGTATTTTTTAGTACCTATTATGGGGGTTTTTGTTAGTAATTTTTAGGTTATATAATAATTCTTTTCTAGAACTGTCTTTCACAAGTGTATGTTGTCACTAATAGAGTAACTAGTTTTGTGACCCATGAGATTCGCGGGTTTGTTTTGGATTTATCTCTCATTTCATGTTATTTTGTGACCCATTTTCAAGTTTGTCTTATATTGATACAATCGTCCTTTCTATGTTGGATGATAGAAAATTAACTTTTATACTATTCTTAGCGAAGTAAACATAATTGTAGTGGCTGTATCTCTAGATGTAGAATTAAAATTAAACCTACAATTTATTATCGCCACAGAATTTAGAACTAAAATTAATGAACTAGCCGCGATAAATTTATAAGCCTTGGGAGGTTTCATCCTACAACCAATTGAGTTACAGGAATAGCTCCTTGTTTATAAAGTAGTCAATACTCTTCTAATTCGTCGATGCCCTGCTGACATGTGACCTCACATATGGCGTCTCTTTATGGATTAGAGTCCGGCATCATGTAATATGAGATGAAAGTAAAATGTTTATTGTTAATTAACGTCCCTCTAGTTTTTCTCTGTCATGAAGCTTTTGGAATGATGTAATGTATTTATTAGTGAAGATATTTTTCATTCGGCTTTTTATGATGTATGCCAGGTATGATGCTTGAGCTCAAGCATATTTTTGCCGGAAAACTGGTGCTTCCTCAGATGAAGTTGGGAGCTAATGAGCTTTGGTTGATGTCGAGGGACTAGTTTTCCGATTGATCTAATTGGAAGACATACGAAAGTTTTTGTTAGTTTTAGTTAGAATGTTGCTTGGCTGAAGAACTGTGCAGAATAAAAAGATGGAAGATTCTCTTGGCTATTTTAATTGATTATTATGGACCATGATGAATATCCAGGAGACGAGGACATCAAGTAGAAAAAATAATTATGGTAGGATGAAGCTTTTTGACAGTTTATTTATTCAGTATTGGATATGTAAAGGGTTTTTGGATTTGTAATGGGAATCTTGTAGCATGTATATGAATGAATAAAGTACTGTTTTGGCAATGGAGTATCATCTTTTTGCTAGATGTAAATATGTAATAAAAAGAGAAGGGACTTGTTAAATCCCGCCCACAATTTTACTTAATCCTACACAAATTATCAAAATTTTCCGACTTTACCCCTCTTATTTTATCACCACAATTCTACCACAACCAAAAGAAAAAAAAGAGCGAAGAGAACTCAGCCATATATACTGACGAACAACCACCGTCAGCCGCCACCAGTTACTAACCACCCTTCACTCACCACCGTCAGCCACCTCGCCCTACCTCACCTTTCACCCACCACCGTCAGCCCACGGTAGTGATTATGGGTCGCGCCCTCACCGCCTCCTTACCCTCTCCCTCTCCTCACGAGTCCCCCTCACCCTCCGCCTCTGTCCCTGCCCTTGGTTGCAGCCTGCGCCGGCACCCTAACATGCCGCCCAGGCGCACCACCACCTCCAACTAACAACCCCAATTGCAAAAACCCTAATTGAAAAGCAACCATCCTAATTAAATATGTTAGGGTTAATTCAAATAAATTAAAATTTATAGTACGGAGTATAATTTAATCAATAAAATGAAACAATTACATGTTTGATTGTTGATAAGATTTTCATAGTTGAAGTTATTGAGACAATTTTGATTAGGGTATGAGATGGGGAAAAGATGATTTTTTTAGAGCAAGGGTAATATGGGAAACTTAATGAAAAAATGTGTTTGATTAAGTAAAATGTGTGTTGGAAATAGCAACTGCGAAAGTTAAAGCTTTCTAGCTCTCTAATAATCACTTTCCTTAAGAAAATAATCACTTTCCTCCATGAACTGAATTTTCATTCCAGGTTCAACATATTTGTGTTGTTTAGTAAGTCGTCCTTAAGACGACACTATCCGTCTTAGATATTTAGACGGGTCAAGTACGTACCACTTATGTATTTAATAATGCATAAGAAAAAACAATACATTTATCTTATATATACAAATACTTGAATCTTTTAAGCTTAAAACGGATAATGCCGTTTCACGCAGCTCACAATACATTAGTTTATTTAGTAGCATCCCATTTTCCTTCTCTGCTTTTAAGCATCACGTGATATGATAGTAATATGCTATGGTTTGAAAAAAAATTGTTGTATTCGGAATCCGTAGTTCAAAGTTCCTATATGTCAAAGTATTTTTTATTAATTAAACTTTGAGTGGCTATATTTCTTACTAACGATTTCCAAACTCGACAATTTTTATTTTCAAATTGTATTTTCTCGGAAAGAGAACAGTTTGAATAAAAAAAGCGTCCCATTCGGGCTCGTAAATACGAATCATGGCCACTTGAAATTTTGGAGGCAGAAAAAATCGGTATTTCGTGCAAAGTACCAAAGTTAAGGGGTAACACCTGAATTTTCCAATTTACCTTTGAATACTACCTCATTTCGATTATTACATTCAAATTGAAAAATGTAAAGTCCATTAAAGCTAATTTTTAACTCTCAACTCAAGAAACTATGACCCAAAACTGAACTGAAATGAAATAAATCCAGCCTGAATCATACCCGACTCGAAATAGCACTGTAACACCCGGAAATGTACCCTATTTTTCTAGTGAAAATATTTTACGGATACTTTTCAGCAAATTTAAGTTTTAATATAGAATTTTATGTTCCGAGTCGAATTTAGAATTTCCGAGTTCGTATTTGGAATTTCCGCGAGATTCCATGAGAATCCCGTCTTAAGGCGCAGTTTGACTTTTCTTGACTTTGAGCGCCTTTGACTTTCGTTGACTTTTCCGATCACCCTTTTACTTATACTCCCTTCCTAAACCTTAATGTTGGACCAATTTCATAGTTTGCTAATGACAGATGTTTACGTAAAAATATCTTGTTTTAATCGATAATATACTGCGGGTATGTGTGCTTTAGTCTTAGTTCGCTAGAAACAAATTATGAGAGAAAGACAAAGTTAGGCTAACTTTGATAAAGTTGTGAGGAGAAAAGTTTATAACAACTTCAGGAATAATGTGGAAGTGAACATGGAGTTATAGCTCAACCAGACATAACTTTTTAAAGAAAAATCGCTTCAAACAAAGATCTACATCAAAATACACAAGACTCGAGATGGAGGGTCTTGTGATCAAGATAAGAGATGATCCGGTTATACTGAAGATCTTGTGAAGATAGATAGATAGGCGTCATTCGTAACTAATTCATTCGAGAGATTTTATGTTAAAAGTTCATAGCTTTGTCTAGGACTTGGGATGATAAATATTGATGCATGATTTGGAAATAAAATGTTTGAAATGTTTTCAAAAGTGAAAGAGTATTTTTATATTTATCAATATCAATTATTTTAATAGAGAATATATTTATGAGATTCTATTGGTTAGTAATACAAATTATGGGTTGTCATGCTACCTAGGGTTTCTAATATATTCTATCTCAATTTGTTGTTAACCTAATTAGCCCACCTAGTGGTTGAGCCATCTAGGGTTTCGTGAAAACCTAGTTTGTGCCACCTAGGGATTCGTGCTCCTAGGGTTTCGTGAGCTAGGAATCCGGCCTCCATAGGTTGTTTCCTTAGTTTGCCTAATCTAGTATTCTACTATATCTTTACAACAATATTTTGAGATATTAAGATAAATATATTTCTATAAGATAAACCAAATAATACTTTGAGATAAAGATATTTCTAAAAGATAAGCAAATATTATTTTATGATAAGATAAGTATCTTTATTAAATATTATACTAGGGTTTTAGATCTATTATGATTCTACTACTATAAATACTCATTCATATGTAAATTGCAAAACACACGAAATACACATATTATACACGGCTATTATTTTACTTGTGTTGATTTTCCAAAATCGTTTTAAAGCAAACCTTTGAGCAAATATTTATTATTTTTAGAGTTTGTTTTTAAAAGAGTTGTGCATCAGTTATTATCAATCGCTTGAGTGAAATACGTTATTGGATAATAGTACATCATTATAAGCTTACAATTCTTTAACGGGAATTTGTGTGAGTTATATTGTACTTTCTTATTAGCGTAAGATAGTATAGAGTATTTAGCGATACTCACCTTGATTTATAATCATAGTGTTGATTATACGAGTGGGTTGGTAATTTTTGTAATCCGTAGAAAGGTACTAAAAATTATTAATCGAGAATAGTGGACGTAGGTTTCAACGTGTGAAACTGAACCACTTCAAAAATCGTGTGCCTCTCTCTTATCTCTTTACTTTTCGCTATTTCGTTATTCGCGCTTACTTTGATTAATTAATTAGTTGATTTTAATTCATAAGATCAAATAATTAATTACATATCTTATAAATCGAAAAAGTGGGGCTAGTTTTTAATACTCAATCCCCCCCCCCCCCCCCCCTCTTTCGTATTCGATCAATAGACTCTACACTTAACCTAATTCATTTCAACACAAACCAAAACCATTTCTTCTTCCTTCAGCAACCAAAACCTTGCCTCCAATTTTGATCCATCTTTGAATCTCCGTATCTCCTTCGTTTCTTGCTAGAATTCACGTAAGTTCGTCTCTTTCTTCCCCTCTTACCTTCCTCTATCCGTATTGATTTTAAAATCATCGTCTTTCTCGCTTTTCAAACTTTCCGTCTTTCTCAAGATGAATTTTATTCATCTTTTACGATCTATTTGTAGGTGGTGACCTCCAAGATCCCGACAAAGACTTTTTTCTAATTGAAGAGGAGCTTGACGAGTAGTGAAGACGCATAAAGGTAACGGTGAAGGGTTACTCGATATCATTTACGTGTTTTATGTGATTTCTAGGATATAAACCGTATTTAGATTATAGTTAGTAAGCTTATGACTTGTATTATTGTTGATGGATGTTGTTTATTGAGTATTCACATGAGAATTGATGAATTAGAATGATAGTCGATAATTATCAAAAGTCGATCCTTGGTGAAAAAAGGCATTTTCGTGTAAATTGGACCCCAGCCGGTCGACCGGCAGCCGGTCAGACCACCGGCTGGGGCACCTGCTGTATATTGTTACACTTTTACGTAATTTTGAAATATGGAGTTGGGCTCAGCCGGTCGACCGGCAGCCGGTCAGACCACCGGCTGAGACACCCCTTTCCTTCCTTTGTTTTTCAATTGACCCTTTGGTCCCAGCCGGTCGCCCGGCAGCCGGTCGACCTGACCGGCTGGGACACACTGACATTTCATTTTGGTTTTCGTATTGACTTGTGGCCTGAGCCGGTGGACCGGCAGCCGGTCAGCCTGACCGGCTGGCACCTGCTGAGTGTTGTTTATATATTTTGTTTACGGTTTCCATTTATAATATTTCCGATGGTTCATTTAACGTATAATTTTACGTAGTGACTTATAATATTAATGTTTTGAATATATGAGTTTTCATTCGCTTGTATCACATGTTTTGTGACGGTTTTTGCTATGTTCCACTTTGAGTCGGTTTTTACAAATGATACGGTTTGAGCATTATTTTGTCTTGTGCTTTGTACTCTCATTCCCTTGGCTACCTCCACGTTCGTAAGGCTGGAATGTCGGAACAGGGAGGTATCCTACTGCTTAATTGCATGTGTTAGTGGGCATACGACGACGTTGTTGGGAGTTGAACGCATTGCGTTGATCGACCCGGCCGTCAAATGGTGTGTACTTGCGAGGTGGTGTTATTTGCATGTAGCGTACCGCTTGTTATGAGGCTTGTGCTCTTTTCCGCCTCTTTCGTGAATTGATCTACCGAATTTGGGGTACTCGGCGTCTATGATTGACCGAGTCTAGGATGCGAAACGTCATCGCATGTCGAATCGGAAAACGTGCATTCCGGGAATCTGGCCAGATTTAGATTAGGAACCGTATTATTATCGTCGTCCTACCAGGAGGAAATTAGTCTACATATACGAAATGGATTGAATCGTGTATGCGTTCAGGGAAGGTTTTACTCCCGTGGATGCCCATAATCATACTTGCCAGGTACACGATGCTAGTGCGTTTCATTTACCGTGAGAGTGTCGTCGTGTCGTCGTCTTTGAATGCGTGATTTCATGATATATTCATGGTCATTGCTGATTGGGTCACCGTCGTCTTTGAATGGCGTGTTTCAATGATATATTATTCATGGTCATTGCATGATTGGGCACCGTCAATATATGGGTTCGTGAATGGATGATAATATGTTGGATTCTTTGTGATCATCGCATGACTTGGCATGGTTTGTTTTGTCGAGTCTCAATCTTATCAAACTTATACCGCTAACGGTGAGATGCAAGCCCTAGTGAGCGTATTCGGTTGCCTAAGAGTGTCTTCCCCGAGTCTTTGAATAACATGATGGATTCAGATTTGTATTCCATATGCTCTTATCTTTATCTATCGAATTGCATATCTATTCTTATCGTATCTCACATGTATATCTATATATGCATGATTTTACTTTTGTACTTCCTTCTATGTACGTTTAATGTGATATGGCTGGGAGAACCCGGAGTTACTCCCCACTGATTGTGGCGTTCATGTTTTTCATGGATGAACAGGTTGCTTGCTTGGATGGCTTTTTGCTTGACTATTTTGGGTTCGGGTGTGAGCTAGCGGGCGTTGTCCCTGGAAGATTAACCTCTAGTCGTTAATTAGCTAGTTTGCTAAACACTTGTTCTGTGTTAACATTTTGAGAGACTCCGTCTCTTTGTTGTATTCCCGTACTTAGTTTGTAATATTTTGGCACTCCTCGTTTTATTTAACTTGCATGTATAAAAGTTTTTAAAACTTCCTATTTCCGCTATATAATTCACATGCTTGTATGTTTTATATTTCCTCATTCGCGAGGGTTGTCACAAGCACAAACCGATAAAAGTGGCTAACTGAAATAAACCCAATCGAAATTTCTTTCCACCAGAATTGAATCGAACCAATTCAACCCGATCCGAAACTAAATCGAATGACATGTTTGCCAGGTATAATCACATTCATATAAACTAGTTTTACATCCGTGCAAATTGCACGGGTTTGTTTTTCGAACACTGTATTCATCAAAATATTTAACAAAATGAATAGTCATGTTAACTTTTGGAATTCACATACGCAGATATAAAATGCTTCATCTAAAAGATTAAACCCAACATATTATCATTCTTGTATCAAACATGAAAGAAGCATTAAAAAAATTAATTCAAACATTGTAAATCGCGTTATGAATTAAAAGATTATATGAAAAAACCTGATGTTCATAACTACTACATTAGAAGTGATGTAAGTACTGATGTGATTAAAGCGATAATAAGAAACTTGATTTATTTTTTAGATAAATTTATCTTTTTCAATTGTAAAACGGTGAAAAGAGCGGCATACACCAATTTTGATCTGCTTTCTAAGCATGTTGTGACGCGAGTCACCCGACTTATTTTTGACATGGCCAATATTATAAACTAACCTGTTTGACAATTTTACATAACAATAACGCATATAATCCCGGAGAATGTGTTAAATTAAACTACATTTTTATATAGTGAATATTAAATAAATTGATAGTTTTTCACCAATTAGTTGTGATACACGGATTGGTAATCCTTGCCGAAATGTGGTACACGGGGAACCACGTAGGGACGCACTTGGATGGACAAGCGTAGAAATACGCATTTGTGGAGTCGCCACCAATTTATTGGAACCGTTCGAATACTTTAAGCCATGTCAAGACACAAAGTAATGACATGAACACTAAGAACTCGTTACCCTTAGCGTTCTATGTCTAGAATGGCTCTCGTGGATGCCAATGAACACGGATGTTCACAGAGATCTGGAGTAAGGGGTGAGGGTACATATTAGGAAGCTCTTTAATCGAACGCCTAATCCCGCCCACCTCGATAGCGGCTTCTACTAATGATTAGGGAAATCGTTCGTATTTGATATGTTACCGATTATATGCATGCAATTCAACATCCAACGTTTTAATCCTAGCATGTGAATTAGACTATGTCGGTGAACATGTAATTAGCACTCAATTATGTTGAATTGGGATTTAGAATTAATTATATACGAAAGGCAAACGAAACCATACAAAGAAATCATACAATTACAATGATTAAAATAATATTACAACGGATTACAAAGAATACAAAGGATTATGGAATCTACGTCAGAAATATACTCAAAACGGAGATTTGAAGAAAAGGAAAAAAGGTTTGAAAACTAAAAGACAGATTAGGAGTGATATTACGACTAATAGTTAGTTCATTACGTAATTAAAGCTACGTCAAAGCGAAAACAGAAGTTCATGGACAGAAGTCAACCCAGAACAGGCGCAACAACAGCTGCGTCCTCTGGAAGACGCGCATCACTTGTTGCGTCTGTTCTTGAGTTGAATTCTGACTGTGAAGTCAGAATCGGGGACAGTAAATGTTGTTTTGTATATTTAGGATCGATTATTGGCCTATGACTCAAGTGAAAGTGATTTAACATATTAATTACTACAATTTATATAACAACGAATCTAGAGACTTGATATGAACAAATCAAATCTCTAAAACTTTATTTGATTCAAAGACGAAAACCCGCTAATATTGAATTATTAGGGATCTAAGTCAAGAACAAAACGATTTGTAAAAGATTAAATATGATTTATGTACGAAGAAAAGAGAAAATAAGAAAAGGAAAACAAAGACGTAGAAAGAAGAGGGAGAAGAAGAAGAAGAGCAGGAGCAGGCAACCTCTAGAAGAGGCGCAGCAGGTGTTGTGACTCTTCAAAGAGGCGGAGATGCTTCTGCATTTCTTCTCGAGTTCTGATGACTACTAAAAAGATTTTGTTAAAAAAAGGTTTTACTTTGAAATCGATTTTGAACTTATTTCTGCCGTGAATCTTACATTAATTGAACGAATAAATAAAAATAAAAATAAATAAAAGACGGGATTTACACCCTCAGACTTACATGTTGACAAAACGAGATATTAACTTAGTTGCGTTCTAGCGATAGCTCGACTCGAATATATGCAGAAAGTGCCCTCGTTAAAGGACTAAAATTGATTAGTTAATTGATTGATTGTGTAGTGGTAAAAAACGTGACGGGTACCCAGAAGGATTTGAGCTTACGTGGTCGATTGATCAAGCACGTAGATGTCGATAGCTTAGAGCAAGGTCTAGAGTGCAAAGAGAGAGGAGAAGGGGCGGAACATTCACGTGCCTTAAAAGTGAGAACGAAGCTCTCCTTTTGTAGCAGAATATACGAAGAGTTCAAGAACAACTCAAACTTATCTGAAAACGGAGAAAACGGGATAGGGAAGAGGCGCAGCAGGAACTGCGATCCTTCGAAGAGGCGCGTCATTTCCCCAAAGGTTTCCTTTTGCGGAAGGAAGATTCTCACGCTTCCATTACGGAATTGTGGTAGATCTACACTTTCATTTAAAAAAGATACGAGATAATATTTATCAAAAAGAGATAGAATTTGAAATATTAATAACATATCCATAATATTCCGCGCGTTCCGACTCGGAGTTTTAAAACGGTTACTAGAAAATGAAGCGGTTTTCGACCCGGACTCCAAATGAACTCTAATGACTGTCAAAACGACCGTACCGGTGCGTAGATGACGACCAAGGGGTAGACACAAGTGTTTGAGCTATCACTTGACGATAAACTACGAACTGTTATAAATCGTTCCGCGTACCAAACATGCGGCCCAATCATCACTGGGTGGTTGGCGGAAGGTGTAGAAACGAGGTATCTACATTAGTATTCACTTTATTAAAACGTAATTTATTTTGTTAAATTTTTTATTTATTTATAGTTTTGTAAACTATTATGATTATAAATATATTATATGATTTAATTTATTATTTTTTGTTTTATCTATATTATTATGTGTATTATTTTCCAACAAAACGGACATGACTAATCAACACCAATTTACGATTAGATCATCCTTTAATAGGAGGAGAATATTTTTAGTTATAAGGTATAATTTTACTAATTTGAGTAAAGGTGGGGAAAAAGAAATATATGAATGAGTTTTTAAAATTTATACTTAAATTTTCACTGAATTATCACTGGAAAAAAAATTAAGCCATAAAGTATTTTATAAATATTACTTAGTTTTATAAGGTGTATTTTAATTAAATGAGGTTAGAAAGTTAGTGTGCCCTAATGTACATGATGAGGTGACTTCACCAAATGACTTTAAATATTTGTGTTTTAATAGAATGAAAATAGAAAAATAGATCGATAGATAAATTAATCTCCATGTAAGATCTTGTCTCAAGTTTAGTTACTCGTAACTACTCCCTCCTATTCAGAGCAATGTTCCCCCTTCCCATTTGGCACAAATTTTAAGGTTTTGAATTAAATAAGCAAAAGTAATGTATTGGGGGTAAGGTGATTGGAGAGAGAGAATGTATTGTGGGGTATTATTGTGGAGTGAAGTGATTAAAATAATTATTGTTGTGGGGTAAGGTGATTAAAATAAGATAAAGTATGGGTATTGTGGGGTATTGTAGTGGGGTAATGTGATTAAAATAAGTATAAAAGTTTACCAAAAAAGGAAAGGGGAAGGTATTGTGAATAGATGAAAATGGAAAGGGGGAATGTTATTGTGAATAGGAGGGAGTATTTTGTAACATTACGAAACAATATAAAAATAGGATAAATCCACCTTATACCGGGCAACTTGGAAAAGGTTTAAAGGCACCGTGACCCCATTTCTCACAGTATATCAGTGTAAAACATACATTAACATTTACTACAAAAAGTAACAAAAAGGTAAAGAAAAAGGTAAAATAAAAACCGGGTTACGAAACATCGTCGACGTTTTATAAAACATCGTCGACGTTTTTCATAAAAAAGACCGTCACTACCCTTTTCCTTTCTCTCACTTCAATTCTTCTCTTTCACTCTCCTCTCCTCTCCCTCTCCCGTACAACCACCACCACCACGACCCCACCACCACCAGCACCACCACGACGCCCCACTACCGCCATCGTCCACCACCAGTAGCCACCACCACCGTCGACAACACCACCGGCCAAAGGTAAGTTTTGATTTTCTTTTTATTTTTGAAATCGTTTTTACATTGAAATATGTTTAATTGATATGAATTTGGTGGTTTATATGTTTAAATGTTATGAATTTGTTTATGTATATATGTTTAATTGATTTGAATTTGTGAAATTTGGATTAAAGTTGTTGAATACGGTTTTTTGATTTATGTTGTTGAAGACGGTTTTTTAGTTGATTTTGTATGTTGGAAATGTAATATGGCGAAATTTGTGGAAGTAGTGAAAGAGGATTATTAGATTTTTGTTGTCGGAAGACGGTTTTTATTGGTGGTATTGAAAAAAGACGGGAAATTGGACGTTGGTCACTAGGACCAACGTCTGGGCTGGACGTTGGTCACTAGCACCAACGCCTGGGCTGGACGTTGGTGTTGATGACCAACGTCTAGGGTAGAAGTTGGTCATCAACACCAACGTCCAGCCCAGACGTTGGTGCTAGTGACCAACTTCTACCCTGGACGTTGGTCCTAGTGACCAACGTCCAACATGCCTTTGATTTTCTGTTATTGCGTTGTTTTCGATGGTTTTGAATGTTGACGATGATTTTGAATGTTGACGATGATTTTTATCATATTCGTGTAAAATTATAATTGGTTTATATGTTTATTATTATCAAATATGTTTATATGTTTACGATGGTTTTGAATGTTGACGATGATTTTTATTATATTCGTGTAAAATGATTATTATCATATATGTATGATACGTTTTATTTTCGTTATTTGAAATGTTGTTTCTAATGATTTTATTTTATTTGGTCGATTGTTGTATTATTTTATATGCAGATGGATAAAGAAAAAAACATTATGGTGGTCCCTGATCGTACGAAAGGCCGAAAAGTGACGGCATCTAAGCGGCGCTTACCCGGTGTGCGTCAAGCCGGAGTTGTCTTTCGTCCTACTCAGTCAGAGGGTACGGACGTTACCCCTACGCCCCCACCTGCTGTGAGCGAGACAGTTTTTCCGTCTGTTTTTTATAGGTTAGGGGTCGTTGATGATGGTAATGTTGACGGCGGTTCAGGATCTGAGTCGGAGGAGGCGGCAGAGCAGCCCGATGACGAGTGTTTTGTAGAGAACCAGGTAGTTGAACCAACAGGTAAGAAGGTGGTACAGGTTGGTAGAGGACGATATGTGCCGGTTAGTCAGGGTTCATCTAGCACGGGGAGGAAGAAGACGAAGAGTGTAACAACCCGAAATATACCCGATTTTTCTAATAAAAATATTTACTAACACTTTTTAGTAGAACTTAAGTTTTTAAAATAGGAATTTTTGTTCTGAGTCTTATTTTGAAATTCCGCGTTCGTATTTGGAATTTTTGAGAGATTTCATGAAAAGACCGTTTTTAGTCATCTTTGACTTTTCTTGACTTTTAAGTCGTCTTTGACTTTTCCTTGACTTTTTAAAGTCGTCATTGACTTTTTCTTGACTTTTAAGTCGTCCTAAACTTTTCTGAACTTTTAAGTCATTTTTGACTTTTCCCGACTTTTTAGTCGATTTTGACTTCCGTTGACTTTTCCCGACTCGTCTCATAATTTTGAAGACCGAAATTTTATTTAAAAAAATTATATTTTTGATTTATTTTTATTTATATTTATTATGATTTATCATAATTTAATATAATTATTTTGAATTTATTTGGAATTTAAAGAATAACGTTTACGGTTTTAAGAACGTCATTTAACTATTCCCGACGCCATCGTAAAGCGCGCAACAAATCGAAACTCGACTTTGCGCATGAGTCACGCGGCCATGTCATCGGTTTCCACTCACGATTGGATATTTTAATTGATTCGATTAAAATAATACAAATATCTTAGATATTTGTTACTTTATCGATCCGTCAACGGAGATTACGCAAATCGAGCAAAAACAGACCCGAATCACCTCAAACCACACGGCTCCTTAAAGTCCTCTAATCGCCTTGATATTTTGATTACTTTTGATTACAATATCATAATATCTAGATCACTATTCGCTTTATCGATCAATTAACGAACATTACGCAAAACGCTCGAAATCAGACCCGTTTTCTCACCATTCCACACGGCTCAAAAGTCCTCTAATAGGACTTGATATTTCATTACTTTTGAATACAATATCTTAATATCTAGATATTTGGTGTAATTAACTTTATCGTTAATTATATTTAATCGTTTACCGTAAAACAATTATTAAACGCGAGTCAATTACGGAACAACAATGTCAAAACTCGACACCTTTATGTGTCTATAAACACACGGCACCCACACACCCCATCTGACTCACAAACAACTTTTCATTTTACAACAAATCAAAATAAGATCAAAACCTCACTTTATTTAATCGTTCTTCGCGTTCTTCATCGTTCATCTTTAGTTCTTCATCGTTCTTGAGCAAAACCTCCATAAATCCTTCATTTCTTAATTAAATCCTTCCTAATTTATATTTTTAGGATCTCCTCTTCGCTCTCCATCTTCTAGTATGGTTTATTTTCAATTCCGTCAAGATCGGTGTCACATTAATTATGAAATAAGTTTAAGTTCTAATAATTCGTGTCTGGTATTTCTATAGGGTGGAAGAGTTTTGAAGACGAATTTGAAGACTCTTATATTGAGGGTGAAACTAGTCTAGAAGGGTTTATTATTACTACTTCTTAACTATTTTGTGCTAAGTGATTTGGACTAGCCTAATGCGTAAACAATTCCGTTTGACTCGACGAATTAATGGGTTTCCAAAACCCCCCAATAAGGTTTAGTTTATTTTCGTTATGGTTATTTAGGATTTAAGTTAGTAACATAGCCTTTAGTTTTATTTATTTGGATTTTGGTTCATCTTTATTTTTGGTTCATGTTTTATGATTTATGGATTTTTAGTTAGTAATATGTTAAGTAGTGGTTATTATGTTGTTTTATGATTCTTGATGATTTTTATGTTTTATGGAATTTTTATGTTGTTTTATGATTCTTGATGATTGTTATGTTTTATGGAATTTTTATGTTGTTTATGATTCTTGATGATTTTTAAGTTGTAGGAAATTATTATGATGATTTATGATTCTTGATGATTTTTAAGTTGTAGGAAATTTTTATGATGATTTAGTGTTCTTGATGATTTTTAAGTTGTAGGAAATTTTATGATGATTTAGTGTTCTTGATGATTTTTAAGTTGTAGGAATTTTTATGATGATTTAGTGTTCTTGAAGAATTTTAATGATTTTTACTAAGTTATGATTTTTTTATGTTGTTTATGAAATTTTAACAAGTTTAGTGTTCTTGAAGAATTTTAATGATTTTTACTAAGTTATGAGTTTTATGTTGTTTTAGTGTTCTTGACAAATTTTGATGATTTTTAATAATAATGATTTTTGTGAGGATGGATGTTAAAATGGTTGTTTGATGATTAAAACAAGTTGGAATTGATTTTGGTGTTGTTTGATGATTGAACCGTGGGAGAGGGCAAGAACCGGGTCCAAACCAGACCGGTCCAGGCCGGTTCAGACCCGGTCTGGGTTGGTCAAGGTGGGTCCGGGATTTGGTCTTTGGGTTGTGTCGATGTTTGATTGATTGGTTGTTGTTTTGACGGGTTTTAAATATGTTAAAGCATGCGGGAAAATATTAGGAAGCGGTTTTAGAATTTTTAGGCAAAACAGCCATTTTTGGCCAAATCAGGCCGTGGGGCCCAGTCAGGCCCGTGTCCAGGTCAGCCCAATTCAGCCCGTGGGTCCCACCTTGGGACTCGTGTCGGTTTTTGAGTTATCGTCATTTTATTGTGTTTTGTAATATTTAGCAAGTGGGAAATATTAATAAGTAAAATATTTAATTAAAAAGGTTTTTCATAAAATTATTATTTCTCACATGTTAGAAATTATAATACGAGATTAGTTTACGTTGGAATCATTTAAGTCAAGCGGGTTTTGGGTATAATATGATAATTCACATGTTAGAAGTAGTAATAAAATAACATGTAATGAATATGTTGATTTTATGTCTATGTGATAAAGACTCTGCTTCTAGCCGGTTTGATCCAACGGGTTGGGTCAAACTAAGATCTAGTCAGCCCCGATTTGACTGATGACCCGTCGCGGGACTCGGGTCGGGGATTTGTCTTCATGTATGGTTGTATTTAATTAATGAATTAGCCTTAATAGATAGGAGGCGATATGATATATGATTTTATTGATATGCAATTAGTCACATGATAGGATGTTTTCCTGTGACTGTTTAATTATATGGTTGGTGTCGTGTTGACTAAGTACCCATAGAGAATTACGATTATATGACATGTTAAGTCGTATCTTGGCCATGTTTTAAAGGTAACCTCTGAGTTAAGATATTAGTTTGGTTCGGCCATTGTAATTCTAAATGAGTATCTTGGACCATGACATTGATAGGTCCGTACTGTCTTTAACGAGTATATAGTTCATGGTTAATAGCTGTTGTGTCCCGGGTTGGTGGGTTTATATCCAAGTCGGGGCATGGTTACCTAATCCGTTTTGGGGTGGAGCCAGCTTAAGTACTAGCCATCTCTGCTTAGGGGGTCGCCTAGTAGAGTTTTGTGTACTTCTGGTCACGAGACGGGGAATGGAATAGCTGTTGTTACTAGGTCTGATCAGTCTAGGACTAGGATGTTTTCCTACCTTGTGGTATAGCCTCGAGTTACAGAAGTCTTCTATTGACTGTGCTAAGAACTTATGCCTGTTTGTAGACGTATTGGTCTTTCATGTTTGTATGATTCTATGAGTTCTAGAAGGTGAGATGCAAGCCGGCTAGGATTGATGGAGTTTGGATTACCGATTGTTAACTGATTCACATGATTACGTGTTGATTAGGGTTTGAGTGTATCAGGGCCATGTTACATGGTAACCGCTGAGCCAGCATACCAGCTTCCCTACCTCGGTTATATTTTATTATCGGTTTCACATGATAGCTTTCATATGCTAGGTTATATGTTAGTTACTTGTTTCATAACATGAAAAGCATATCTTATATGTTAAGTTTTGTATTTTCCATATACATTGCTTTTATGTTATTCATGTTTCATTAAACTCGACATTTCGTGGCTGGGAGAACTCGGAGTTACTCCCCACTGACTGTGGCTTCCGTGTTTATATTTAATGCGGTCGAACAGGTGGTGATGCATATTTGGGGTACATGACGAGCTAGCGAGCGAAGTATTTACCTTGGACCTATATTCGGTTCTTTGTTGTATATTATTATACACTCTTTTATTTCCGTATTTATACGGGAGATATGTCTCCCGTCTTGTATATTTCTTTTGTAGAATTTTATTCCGTATTGTAACGAACCTTTTTATTATGTAATGACACCTTCGTATTGTATTCGTATCTTTTATGTATTTAAAATATTTTTTTTCTTTCCGCAAATTTGAGGGTGTCACAAAGAGGGATTTGTCTTGGCGTCTTAGTGGCGTGGTTGAGGGAGGACCGGTTCACCTCAACGTCTTACGTAGTTTTGGTGGGCACGTGGCTTATAAGAGTTGGACGCAGGCCAAGCCGGCGAGAACGTGGCTCAAGTGTTACGAGAGGCCCGGTTGTATGGAGGCTATGAACGGGATGAAGGTGCCGGAGCTGGTTGTCCGGAGAGTTAGTGAGAGTGGGCTTGGTGTTTTGATGAGTTGTGTGACCACCGGCATAGATGAAAATCTATGTAGTGCATTTGTAGAGAGGTGGCAGCCGGATACTAACAGTTGAGTTGTCACATCATGCTCAGAACTTTATTAAAGTGGTCAGTTGAGTTGTCACATCATGCTCAGAACTTTATTAAAGTCGTCAGTTGAGTTGTCACATCATTTCCGGAACTTTATTAAAGTCGTCAGTTGAGTTGTCACATCATTTCCGGAACGAATTCCAAGCCTCATCTCTATTTAAGGAGCTCACTCCACCATCATTTTTCACATAGCTTACTATCTCATCTACTATCTCCCTAAAATCTCATCTACCATTATGCCTATGAACGACGTTGAAGAGGTTAATTTCATACAAAATAGAATAGATGAAATTGTTAATGAGTTTCCTTCCATATTTCGTCGTTTACTAATCGTGTTTAATAATAATATCATTTGGGATTTCATGAACCGTTATGAACCTAATCTCGTATCACTACCACAAATGATGGGTACTCCCTATAAGACAAATTACCCTCATATTCCTGAAATGAATATAACAAAAGGTAAAATTTCTGAAACTTTAATTTCAAACTTTAATTATATCATTTGTTTGTTTTGAGTAATTAGTTGTTAGCATTTTATGTTGTTGTTTAGAATCTGTCCTTCAGAAAAGGGATGAACTAAAGAGGATCGAGGCGGAGTTGATTGAATTTTTCAAAAGATGTGAAACCATCATTCCGTCCATGACACTACATCAGCTTATGGAGGGTTACCAGGGTGATGGTCAGATATTCCATGGCCCGCCCGAACCAATTTTTATATACCACATTTACACCGGCTACTTGGAGGAGGAGTTATTCAAGCCAAAGGAATATTCATCCACAGATTACTCCACTGATTAGTCTTACTAAAACCGACTGCATGTGTTTGATGAAAAATTGTGGTGATGATGATTTTAAGACTGCATGAGTATTTTATTCGTTTCTTCTATGTAATGTAATTTTAAGACTTTAAATTATGTGACCTTTATTCCAGTACTTTATTAATGTATGTCAGCTTTATTAATGTATGTCAGTTTTATTCGAGTATTTTCTTAATGTATTTCAGCTTTATTCGAGTATTGTCAATTTTATTTAAAAAAAAAATTGAGATAAAAGAAGAAAAAATAATACATAAATATCCATCAATTACACAAGTACAACAATCAAGACTTATCCCTTCTTGTGCGACGCGCTCTAGGTGTCGTTCCCATACATGTGTGCCAATTTTCGAAATTTGTCTTGTACAAATCTTCATAGTGTGCAACATTTTGTTCTCTATACCCCGCCCAAGTCATCTCTATTGGAGGCATTGGAACTTCTTGAGGTGGTCCACTACAATGCAACCGCATCCAATGTTGGTGGTGATTTAAAATCCACAAAACACCATATGGGACCGGACTTTGAGGACAACTTCTTAAAGGCAAAAATGTACTACATTGTCATGTACTCGGACTAGACGGGACCTTACCTATGACACAAATTGCCCAGTTAAACAACGATGCGAAAACATACAGATCAACGTCATGCATCCAATGTTCTTGACCACAACCGGTGTTGTTGGAAAATTCAATGCGCCTCAAAGTGTTGTCAAACATAGTAAAACCATTATCTGTGACGTAGGCCGCATCAAAATAATCCTTGTACACCTCAAAACCCCTAATCTCTCGAGCACACCATTCTCGCATCACTAGATGGTCAGTTTCTTGACCACGGACAGCATGAGACAATACTCGAAAACCACAATGACCATCATCACCTACATCCACCCAACCATAAAAAAAACACCACATCTCCTCCGGGACCCCCCATCTTTTATTCCAGCTTGACAAAGGACCCCTAGTGTAAGCCAATTCCAAAGGTGCACCGACCCTCACCTCATCAAAATCACCAACTGTTGTTTGTTGAGTGGTCGTCGATCCATCTGAACCAGGTGTCCCAAACTTCCTCTTTACATGTTCAAAAAATGACTTGTTCCTAGTAGTAGATCCTCTTGGTCGACCTTTGGGGTTTTCTCTAACAGGGGGTGGCAATACGTACTCGTCTTCCGGATGAAGAAAGGTGCGCATCTTCTCAATAAAAGATCTCTTACTTGCCGGATCACCACTCCTCATTTCATTGACGAGCTCTTCAAAGGCATCATTATCGTTTTTCGGCATTGTGTCATCATTGCCATACTCCAATGTCCTCCAAAATGAATGAACTTGATCAAGGTGAACTCTCTCATCATTGTTTTTCAAACCAACCAAAAGACAAGCACAAGGTAAGCCATGAGTAGTTCTTAAAGCACAACCGCATCCATTTACCAACCCGATCCCTAACTCAATTCCCCTCTTAGTTTCATTTTCCATAATCCCGATGGCTTTTAAGGACACCTTTCCTTTCAACAAAGAAAACAAATGAGATGTATGACGAGGTTTACTTCTTGACTCCTCGAGCTCTTTTCTTATTTTGGAGTGTTGTCCTTCAAGCATAGAATGAATACGGGACCACATAGTATCAAGGGTTAGGCTAGAACTTTTCAACCAAGCCTTCAAAAGAGAATGAGAGGACTCCACCCGGGAAGTAGTCGTGTTTCCAAGATGGAAATACCGGTTCGTGTAGCATAATACGAACCATGTTGAGTACGAGCCCCATGTTTTTGCCGCATAAGTCGCCACTACCATCCAATTTTTACAAAAGGCGGCTCAACGCAACTCGTACTCATCCTTGGTAGTAGCATTTATCACTCCATTCCAACCATGCTCTTCATTGCACATGATTTGCTTTGTGCGCCACTCATGCTTTGACCATGATTGTGCTTTGCTCTCAACAGCACGGTTCAAGTGCCAACGACATAACAAGTGAGATGTAAGAGGATAGACGGACCGTAAAGCCGCGATCAAACCCAACTCCCGATCAGTGACAAACGCTGAAATAGATGCTTCGGTGAACTCGAGAAGCATTCCCAACTTCTTCAATAACCATTTGTACCCATCTTCCGACTCAGAAGGAATCAATACACAAGCAATCAAGAATGAAGATCCACATGGTGTGACACCAACAAGCTCAACGAGTGTCATCTTGTACACATTGGTCTTGTATGTCGAATCAATAAGCACAACATGTGGATAGGTACGAAACAGCTTCACGGCTTCCGGATGAGACATGAAAACATGAGAAAGCTCACATGTCTCGGGATTCTTCTCATGGCAATGCACATATTTCCCTTCTACAGCTAAGGACAACATTTGTTGAGCGGGATTTCGATTCCCTCTCATTTCACGCCACAACTTGGTTGTCTCACTATATATTTGGGTGCTTGAGGGTTGCGGTTTTTCTGGGGTTCTTTGATGAAGACCGTTTTTAATATCTCTCGGGGGAATCGAGGCCCGGATTTGTTGTTTCACATACTCTTTCTCTTCTTCAGTTAAACCCGCAAAATGCCTATGTCCATCCTTGTACTTTACCAATTTGTGGTTGTGCTTCCCAAAACCAACGGCAATCACAATGTTCCAAAGTATCGTGGGTTTATCCTCGAATCCCCGAAACTTGTTTTGCACGGCTCGAATACGAAATTTGCAATCACATTTAGGTGAACCGGATTGTTTCCTAGGATTATCGGGATCATACTCTCCCGGTGGCCTCCCGTACCTAGAACAACGCAAATATGAAGATAACAAGTCGGGTTCGCTACGGTTTTTCGCTCCATTAGTTGCTTTCACCAATGCAAACCCATTAGCAAACGCTATCTTTTGTGCCCAATCAAACGCTTCGTCACGAGTATCAAATCCTATATCCGTCACAAATAAAGGGTTGAAATCGAACCCGTTATCGACAAATTCCTCAAATGAATCCTGTTTACAAGCGGAAATTACATTAAAACTTAAATAAACCATGCGAAAACACGAGAAATTACTCGAAAACACGAAAATACGCAAGCAAACTTAAAAAAAACGTTGCAGCATATACATAACGTCCACAATGGACGTTGAACTATACATATAACGTCCTACCTAGACGTTGATATGGGGTGTCAACGTCTAGGACAGGCGTTATACATGAGCATAACGTCCATATTGGACGTTGATGATGAGAACCAACGTCTACAGCAGACGTTATATGTAGAGAATAACGTCCAGCTTGGACGTTGAAAGGGGGTATCAACTTCTATATGAGACGTCAACATTGATTATCAACTTCTATATTGGACGTTGGTTCTTCATATCAACGTCCAATGTAGAGTTGTCTACCCTAAATCGTCCAAAAATCATAGAGCATATTCATGAATTCGGTATAAAAGCTATAAATCGACTTCAAAAGGGTGTTCAAGAATCAACAAATGTCATAGGCTAGTAACGGAACACTAACAAAGAGAGCAATGGAAACCGTCTTTCAAATTTACGTTAATGGAAAACTAAAGAAACAAAACAAAAATTACGTTAAAGGGTATGCATAACGTACCGATGATTCATTGTCCGCCATTGACTACCGTTTAATTTTATATGAAAACCGTCTTTCAAATTTTTGTGGAAGTTGTTTAGATTAGTTTATGAGATTTTAGAATTTTAGAGAAAAAGTTAGAGAGAGGAAGGAGAGAAAAGGGTAGTAGTGGTCTTTTTTTTAAAAAACGTCGACGATGTTTCGCAGCCCTCAATAAAAACTACCTGCATAAACATTATTGAGAGACCTTCTAAGAGGGAAATTAGTGCAATAAGTAGGGCATGATGACCGTCATCTAATATCGTAGACATTTACATTCATAACGCTAATTGAGCGCAGAACCGAATGTACCTAATCACCGTTTCAAGATAAACAAATACGCATTTAGCATCAGATATACAAGAACGGCATCACCCCATATTGGAAGCTAATTGCCTACTCTTATGTTATGTACATGTACAATTCCTACAACTATGTTACCACTATTAGAAGAGCAGCCACCAGAATCACATTTCTATGACCAAAAATGGCAAGGAAATGACCATTTTATGGGAAAAAATCCACCACCAATTTCCCTGCATTTCCAGAATATAATTTTTGAAGCTTGAATCTCAGTTAGAACCGGGCATATTCCATGTCCAATGGGGGTCAAGGTCAATGTTAAGGCATTTCTAGCATACGTTAAAGCAGTATGCCATCCTTTCCCATGCCAGTACTGGCCTTGTCGATCATGGGAACATCATACTGTTGATACACTCGATCACGGTTAGTAGACCACCATTGCTCTGCTTCTTTTTCACTAAACCGCTTCCGGCTGCATTACCACAAAGGGAAATGACTTCAGCCCCAGCGTCACAAATAGCCGCATATATAAACAAAAGAGCCCAACATACTACAGAGATGTTAGTGGTGTCCTGATGCCGGGATCATACTCTGTACATCTGACTGTGACGCAAGTTCATATAGCATGGAGATTCTAAAAAGGTACTTTTCTATGCAGGGGTAAACAAAACTTGTATACGGTGAGATGTTCTGGAAAACATGTACGAGTGTGCGACTGTACATCTAGCATTCTAGTTGGACTCCATTCACTATAAAGCTTAACCATTATCTGAAAAATCACCCGAAATATGGAAGTGGTGGATTGCACCTTTTTACAATTGAATACAAACTTTCTAACTCGTATACTAAGTTTTTCAGATTTTTTTTCAAATTTAAGTTGGGTAAGGCCACAACGCCACTGCTACATTCTCCCATTCTAAGGGAAACTAACTTGACCTCTTATTAATCTACATTAGCCCCTTAGTTCCTCTTAATATTCTTCGTGCATGGTCATGCAAACAGGCACACGTTGACCCAAGGAAACCTAAGGATGGTTAGTCGTGGGTAGGAAAATACAATGAATGAATTTCAACATGTCTTCAAAAAATTTCACTCTTCAAATCCAAACACCCCACAAATTTCACTCGTAGTGTTTGGATTTGAAGGAATGGAAAATATAAATGCAAAAAGTTGTGATCAAAGTTTGACCTAGGAGACTGCAAAAAATCAAACGGGAGGAATAGGTAATTACGGAGGGAGGTTTAGTATTACACTAAATCACGAGCATCAAAATAAGTAAAACGTTAGCCAAAATGAGCCATATGATACCTGAAGCGCACACGTTTTAGGTCTTTAACTCCGCCAGGTAGCGACACAAGGGTAATGTATACACCAGGTTCATCTTGCTCCACCCATTCAGACCCACAATTACCTTCAACGTCAGTTGCTCTGTTCTTGTTCCTGGATGGTGTCCCCAAATGACCTATTCCTGCGCTATTGCTATTGGGAGTACTGGACCCATTTGAAGTGTCGGTATAGTTTGAACCGTTTAAACCTATTTCATGAACAGATACTGGACTGCTAAGTCGTTCCTTCACAATAGACACACCACTTGAAAGCTTAGGCCCAGGGGATCCTGGGATATATGCCTTACTGTTTCTTACTGCTCCAAACGGCAACCTTTCTGCCATCTCCTTCAACTAGAATCAGAGTACATCATTTTAATAATCATAAGATTTTAAAAGAAGTTCTTGTAAACTAATACTCTCTCCATTCAATTAAATTCTTTCAGAACATGTGTGAGCGATTTTGCGATATGTAGTGAATCTAATTGAATGGAACGACAAGTATCTTTCTAGTATTTAGTGCGCAACCAATCAAAGTACATTAGAAACATATAACAAAATGGCGCGCTCTTAATCATAAATCCTGTTTTGACACTTAATAATTGAAATGCTGTACATATCATGTGTTTGGACTTTGGATAGTGCGGCTATGCTTGCTTGTAAAGTTTCTTGATTTAGCTAGAAAAAAATGGTGATGCCGTAATGGCATTCCTCAAGCCAAACTGTTACAATTTCAGGGAAATAAGCAAATTTAGCTACCCTAAACCAGCAAACAAAGAAACTGCCATGTATTTTCTCTTTCTTAACTAAATCTTTATGCTTGCTTTTTTTGTGAGGGAAATTTTGAACAAACATAAAGAACCAGTTGAATAGGAGACTAATTTACTGCAGCCAATGGCTAAAATCTGATTTAAAATGAGCAGGCCTTCTTTAGTTATGAAAGTGTATATCAGCTACTTAATTGTACAAGGCACAATCAACAAACATTAATAAAATTTCATGATAGGCAAATGAACTCATTAGAGGTGAAATCAGTAGGTGAAGAGATTGACATATTATTACTTGAGCAGTAAGCGACTTGATCACTTCCTTTGCAGCTTTGCACTTCGCAGTTTCTTCTCCTGCTATTACAATTGCTTCCTTCAGTTGTTTTGAAGTTTTCTCCAGCTCAACTTCTTGAAGTTGTGTTTTACGAGTGAGTTCTTCAACCTGTAGCATGCACCAAAAAGCTCTCATTAAATCTATCGCACAATATCTTATAAGATAATAAACAAGTTCCAACTAAATGAGTCTTGAAATTGAAAATATATGATTAAATATTCAGTTTATGCACCTATCATACATAATAAAGTTCTCACTAAATCTATCACACAATAACTTCTTGAGAAAATAAACATGTTGGAATTATGATCCAAAATAAATTCTAGATTATTTTATTACAGTATCATCTAACTAGTAGACACATGACGTTCCTATTGATTAGCATATTAACCGTTAGTGGTTAACAGAGTAATGCTCTACGTTACATAAGATGTTACTCTCGTCCTATTGGAATTATCTTACTTGTAAGTTAATGTGTTTTGCCTATTTAAGGCCTGTATTAATATCGAGATGATTGAGATAAGTTTACCACAAAACTTCCCCATAATGTTTTTATCCGCTCACTCCCTTTGAAAAATTTAGTATAAGAGCACTTGAGGTGAGAATGTTGGCATAGCAGCGTATCTCTTCAAGTAGCCAAGTTCGATTTTAAATGGGGCGGTAAAAAAAAAGGTGAGAAATGCACCATATTTGAGTATTGGGGAAAAGTGCAGCAACAAATTCAAAGGAGGAAAGTACTCCATCATTGTAGATTCAGAATTGTAGAAAAAAGCTCTTATAAAGAGAAAAAAGAAAAGCTCAATGATAATATGAGAAACTAATGTTGGCGAGTGAGAAAAAAAATGGATATTAGGCAACACAGCCAAATGTTATCAGATTGACAGTAAAGATCTGACAATTAAAATTGTGACAAAAACTTACGACCAAAATAAAGGTGGTCTTAACTAACAAAGCTTTCCCGAGCAAAGGAATAAGAATTGTAAGCCATCTTCAAATTTTGGCACGAGCAGACTATTTTTATGGAGTACAAGAAACATTTGAGCCTCAGACTCATTATTTTTAAATCTCAATCAAAAACTTTGTTTGGAGTTTGGGTGTAGAGCCCAATTGAATATTCTGGTCTAGAACCTGTGTGGTCACAGATATGTCCCATACTGTTTTGAAGGTAATTTGCTCATCAATGAAGATAGGAGATAATTAACATAATTTAAGAGACCGAAAGAGTTGCAAAAAAAAAGTTAAGAAAATGAAGACTTGGGTTAAGTTTCAAACAGTGAAAAATTTGTTGAAGATGGGTGCGCGCGTAACCCTTTCGAGATTTGTTGCAGTACTAAAATGCAGTGGCCAAAGAACCGCACGGAGAGCATAAGCTTGAAAAAAATTTCTTCCTAGAAACATGGACCAATATTAAGGGAAAACTCTGAATATGAAAGTTTCAAAGTCTATTACAGTGATGAACATGACGGCATAATCAATAGGCTCGGCGCATAAAGCAATGAATTTTTACAAGTGTTCCCCACAAATTTTGGATCAAGAAGGGTGTATTGGATTATGATCCAAAATAAAGTCTAGATTATTCTAAACACATGATGTTCCTATTAATCACATATTAATTGTTAGAAGATTCGTAATGCTCTAAGTTACATGGGATGTTACTCTCGTCCTATAGAAGTTACCTATCTTGTGAGTTATTATGTTTTGCATATTGGCCTATTTCTATATTGAGATAAATAAGTTTTAACATATAAACTTCTCCAAAAATGCTCACTCTCCTCTAAAAAAAACTAACATGGTATCAGTAAAGATCTGGGCATGATGAAGGAAGAAAAAAGAAGGAAAACTGGGCCAATATTTGCAACTCGGAAAATAGAGCCAGTATGTACGATTGCAGCCATGATTGCAGCCTCTGGTCTGCCTTGAAAAGAGAACTGTTAAAAATAGTAATCTAGAAAATTCTTGAAAAATTAAGATAGTTATAAACCATTAGAATAATCTAGATAGATGGAGAAATTAACAACTTTGTAGTTGTTTCTAGAATGTTCCCATACATTACTATAAATATGGGTGTAGGTTCATTCTTATGTGTGTAGTCCATAAGCTCTAACAATGAGCTTATAGGTCTCACCAACACCGTCTCCCCCAAATAACATGTAACATCATTCCTATTTAACATATAAATAAAATCATCCATGTTGAGAATATCGTATCCACTACATTCCGCTGCCAAGATTCCAACATGGTATCAAAGCCCATGGTTATCAAATCTGGGCAATGATATTACATCAAAATATCCAATGATCCTATCTCCTCCACTCCATCAAAATGATTCAATAAAAAATCAAACAAAAAGAAAAAAATTTGCTTCCTACATTACCCATCCATAAAATAATACTCTTCGCACACATAAAAAATGGGCAAAAACGCCTAAGTGAAATTGTTGACGGACATGAGCCGGAACATTTCATTCAAAGCAATAGGGTAGCAAAAACATGCTAACCTGAAATCCGGGCAGTACAAAAAAAAAAAAAAACTGACCCGATGAGGGTAACCACAAAAAAAAAGGGTTAACCCGAAATCCGGATAGCGAAAGAGTTAATCCGATGAGGGTAGCACACAAGGCTAACCCGGACTCAACAAGGGTAACAAAAAAATGTCAACCCACAAAAATAAAGAAGGGTGACGAAAAATGTTAACCCAAAAGCATCAAGGGGCAAAACAATGATATTCCGAAAGCAAAAGGCATAGACCCGACAAACACAAACAAGAAAACATGGGTATCGACCCTACAAAAAATCGGGACAAAAGATCCCACATCCAAGCAAATGGAACAAGCACAAGAACAAATTATGGGAAGAGGAGAACAAACAAAATTGAAGAAGCAAAGCCAATCAACATGGGAAGCAAAGACGGGGAGGAAGAGCATCAAAGAAGGTGCAAGATTACATTATCCAGCTTTAAGATTTTTGCAACAAAACGGGACACAAGAAATTGAAGGAGGAACAAAAAAAAAATCATGGAGCAAGATAGAAGTCTCAGGTGTAACAATACAACGCAAGAAAATTCGAGATCAAAGAGATGCAATTGCAAACAAGTTCGAAGCTCAAAGAACAAAAGAATTTTCAGATTAAGGAGGAGTGTTAAAAATAGTAATCTAGAAAATTCTTGAAAAATTAAGATAGTTATAAACCATTAGAATAATCTAGATAGATGGAGAAATTAACAACTTTGTAGTTGTTTCTAGAATGTTCCCATACATTACTATAAATATGGGTGTAGGTTCATTCTTATGTGTGTAGTCCATAAGCTCTAACAATGAGCTTATAGGTCTCACCAACACCGTCTCCCCCAAATAACATGTAACATCATTCCTATTTAACATATAAATAAAATCATCCATGTTGAGAATATCGTATCCACTACATTCCGCTGCCAAGATTCCAACAAGAACTCACACGTGAGGGGGTGTGAAGAAAGAGCTTGGTCCTTGATAAGTATGACATGTGAGATCTCACATTGGAAAAACAAGAGTGTGTTGTCGACTATATAAACCAAGGAGTTACTTCACCCACTGACAAATGGTTTCGGGAGAACCTCCTTGGACTTATGGAAGTGAACTCTGACTCTCTATCCTCTCTGTGGACGCGGCCGAGGCTCACACATGATTTTAACAAAACAAGTTCCAGCTAGATGAGAAGTCTTGAAATTGAAAATATATAATTAATATTCCGTTTATGCAGATTCATAGCTCATGCAGACAAGACACACGACATATATCCTAGATGGGTTGGAAATATATGAGAAAGCAAATCACTAGACTTCAACATCCAGATCTCCACACTTATATGATGTCATGATGATTAAAAGTTTCTGAAAAAGGGCAAATGTATGAGATCTCCCATCATGATGACCTAGATGGGTTGGAAATATATGAGAAAGCAAATCACTAGACTTCAACATCCAAATCTCCACACTTATATGATGTCATGATGATTAAAAGTTTCTGAAAAAGGGCAAATGTATGAGATCTCCCATCATGATGACCTTAGTTTCTTTCCATGCCAACTATTTAAATATCGGCCGCAACACCGAAACAAAATTGAGTTATCAAGGTTTTAAAGTTCACCATACGAGCAAATTTGGCGTATATTGACTGCTTATAGCGTAACGGCGAGATCAGGCCTCTAGGCGGATTCCGGAATCAGGTCTCAAACTGAAATTTACTACTATGACAACTTAATAGACAATTACACATTTTCTGTTAAGGGTAATGTAAACCAACTTACAAGAATCAGAAACATGGCTGCAAGATTCAAGAAAGCCTTCGACGAAAAAGAGGTGGGAGGCACCGGTAACAGGAAAGAAATGAAATGTAAATACAATGCTGAAAAACTGCCATGGTTAATTGAGATACCACACATACCTGAGCTCTGAGTTTCAATACTTCTTGACTGAGATTATCATTTGTCCTCTTTGGATCATCTACAGCTTTGTTTGGCAAGTTAAGTGCAATCATAGCTGTACTTGGTGTCGCAGCTCGAGGTGGGCTAGACCGTCTTGATGTAGGCGAAGTTGCTCGAGATACTATGCGTGACCCTGGAAGAGAAGCAGAAAAAAATTTCTTGGATGACCCAAATGCTGACAGTCCAGCTGTGGAAGTGTTAAATGTACCCCATTTAGTAAATCCATTTGGAAAAGGAGTGACGCGGCTACTGTTATATTCTGACCTTTTGTTCCCCCTGGAAGACACACTTTCTGGATCCTTAAAAGACTCCATCCTAGAAATCATACTATCATAACCTTCGGCGTTTTGGTTGAATCGCTGATTCATACTCCCTCTTCTACTCAAAGAAGACTGAGAAGATGAATCATTGTCTGTGGATTTTTTCAGTTTGTTGTAGCAGTTATCACAGACTCTATAAGATTTATTGGGATTAGGGGCCATAGAAGCCTTAAGAGACTTTCTGCTGCTACATGGATGACAAAACACAAGTCCACAATTATAACAATTGTGTCTTTTTCTCTTAAAATTGAAAGCTAGACGACATCCAGAGCACAAAGACTGATCCACCCCAGATACCCACTTATGAAGACAAATAGCTGCAGTAAAACTGGTACCACATGCCACACTTTTGACTTGTTTGTCTTTCAATGCTTCAACTAATGTGGGGCTATTTTTGTCATCTGTGTCCCCATGACCTAATCTGCCATTCGCACCCTTCCCCCATGTATAAACTTCGGTTCTCGATGTTAATACAGCGACATGATAAGCCCCACAAGCGATGTCGTCAATAAAACTGTTAGCAAGTTTCCCTTCCACTCGTACAGGTAGCTTCCCATCCACTTGAGGGTTCCCTAGTTGACCATATACAGGGTTACCCATTGTGTAAACCTGCCCTGTGGTTGTAAGTGCGACAGTCAAGCTATGCCCACAGACAACTTGACAAAAATTAGGCTCAACAAGAGCAGCCACACAGGTAGGGACAAGTCTTGCTTCCTTATCCCCATGCCCAAGCCGACCCTTATCCCCATCCCCCCAAGTGAAAAGTTTTCCTGAGGAGCAATTGCTTGAACTTGAAGAACCCACCATAACTTCTATAACTGCAGCAGTGTGCCACACACCACAAGCAGCTCGCACAGCTCGCAGCCCCTTGAGAGACTCAACCTCTCTTGGGATTGAGAAACTTTTTCGATCACCGTGGCCAAGAACACCAAATGTCCCATCACCAAAAGTGAACAACTGCCCAGCTGAAGACACTATAGCTGTATGCCATGGTCCACAAGAAATCCATGAAACATGTATTCCCTCCAAGGGTCCAATTAGCCTCTTTGGAATCCAATGACCCATTTCATCACCTTGTCCAGGGAGGCTAAAGTTGTATTTTTTGCCACCCCATATGTACAAATCACCTGATAGTGATACAGCACATGAATGATTTTCTCCACAAGCCACAGTTTCAATATTTGTATTCTTTAGAGCATCCAAAAGCTTAGGATGTGATACATCAAAATCCACGCCATGACCTAGTCGGCCTCCTGAATCTTCCCCCCATGTAAAAACTTCTCCTTGTTTTGTCACTAAAGCAGCATGCTTTCTACCACAAGCTACATTCTGAACATCAAGAAGCACAGCAGAGTCCAATGCTTTTGGCTTGTATGAATCCAACTTCACGCCCAAAGAACTTCCAAGCCTATGGGACCCGCCACCCAGGATGGCATCCCCTGCGCCTTCCCCCCAAATATAAACATCACCTAAAGCATCACCATCATCATGGCCAGACCCATGGCTAGATGAGCTAACAGCGCTTGAAAGACTGACACGAAATGTGTCCACACCAGCACCTCTGCTGCGTCCATTTAGGACATCAAAACCTCCAGTGGTTAAGGAATGGGTAGAGCTAGCTGAACCTTGCGGGATGAAATTTTTGGCAGGCATTGTATACAAATTTACATCTGACAATCCCTTTTCCAAGCCGTTTTTTTGAGGACTTTCAAAGGGAGTAAAAATGGGATCTGCACCATCCTGAAGAAATAAATTGCATAGATTCTCATTAACAACACGAACAGTCAAAGCCCAACTAAATGATAAGCAAACGGAAAAAAGAAGTGAACACCTTCTGCAGACTATCACAACTGCCAAATGGAGAGCTCAAAGGAGAACTCCGTTGGGTTTGAGCTTTTGGGCTACTTGCTTCTGATGATACTCCACTCCTTGGATCTGTTGCCCCTTTACGGTGATAGCGTGATATCAATGCTTTTAGACCAGTGAACCAGACTTCAGCTTCATCTTTATCCTTGCAAATCTGGAAATAGAGAATAACTTACAAACCTTTTTCTAATATTTTCCCTACAGAAGCTATAGTAGGGAAGGGGATAAACAATTCTCCGCAACAGAGACCACCGATTTTCATCGTTTGTGTGGTTCCAGACTCACCATCACGGGAGTTAATGTTACATTGTATGAAATATGGAGACATAAAGCTGGCAAGTCTGACCCGACACAAACCCGAGAAAGCCCGACCTGACAGCCCGAAAATGTTGTAAACCGAAACCAACTAGACCCGACCCAATGATAACCTGTAAACCGACAAAACCCGATTAGGCAGGTCCAAAACCTAATCCAACCCAACCCGAGATGAACCATAACCCTGGTCGACCAGATTACATGTTTCGACCCGACCTCGACCCGACTCGACTACTGGCCTGACTCTAATGATAACCCAAAATTGACTCGAAAGCTGCTTCGATTCGAAATTGACCCGAAATTGACTCAAAATATAACCCTTTACAATAGCCAAAAGTCTAAGGTAATAGTTAATAAAAGACTAAAAGATAAATTTGAAAAGCTAAAAAAATGTTAAAAAAATAATATTAAAATTCTCGAAAAAAATCGACAGTCTCCTTTGTAAAATTGAATTTTTAATGTTAAGTTAGACGCCAGCTCCATAGCTCGAACACTTGTTATCTTTGTAGATGCGGATGTCAACGCAGAAGGCCATAACAATGAACGATGTTTATAAAAGTATTTAGCATTAACTAACCTTATAAGTTCCCTAGATAGTGACCTGAATCCAACTCAACTAGTAAAATAATCGGAAAAAATCGACCAATTGAGGAGCCAAACCGGGCAAAACTTGACCCAGATACGAAATGACTCGACTCAATAACAAACAAAATAATAACGATGACCCGACAAAACCAAAACCCGAGCCGTCAATTCTAGCTGATTGACCGAACCTGACAACAACTAAAACCACCCGAACCCGAGCTATGAATTGACCCAGCTAACCCGACCGGAAACCGACCAGCATGTAGGCATGCCCGATATGACCCGAACCCGATTGATCTTACCCGACCCAAACCCAACCGATTGACTCGATTGTCACCTCTATGGACACACATATATCAAGGAAACAGTACAGTAAATCATAAAATACTAACATACAAAATGCTAAGAGAATAGTCCAGGATCATTTATAAAGTATACATAATTGAATACAGTAACACCTAGATCAGCTAGATGGATGCAAATATATCCAAAGTTCACTTCTGATTCTCCATGAGCACCAGAAATACAGATATTGAACCCTTGGGAACTGACTACAAACATAATCTTATGAGCCAACCAATCCTCAAATTAGTTCACCAACACCCACATCTTGACTGTTTTAGTTTGATTAACAAACCATGTTCAGAATGCTAAAAATTTTAAGAAACAAAAACTTTGGACACTGGTGCAAACTGCCAAGATTCACATTCTCAAACTAAAGGGGAAAAAGACTAAAAAAAAAAAAATAGTACAATAGACCTTTAGAATACTAATCCCCTGTATTTCCTTCAACAACTCCCCCAGCTTTGTGTCAACTTAAAACAAATCAAGCCTCAGATACAATATTAAGCACTTCTACCCTGAATATCGAAGCCTGCAGGCTAAGAAATACTGAACTTCCAGTGTCTAAGAACCTTTTGAGAAACCAATGCCACTAAGATCTTGCAGAGTATCCAGATTTTAAGAATCACTGTAGTTTTTATCAACTAATAGCTGTGAAATGCTTAAAAATAAATAATAGAATTTTCTGTCTCGTGACTACTCCCATGCATGTTTAGGTATCTAGTTATCTACTAACCTAATTAAATGCATAAGCAATGCTTCTTAGCTTCTATACTTAAGGAAGAAAAATAAATCAAATAAACATGACGGCAAGAAATTAATGACACGGCCTCTTTCCTTGATTGCCACACCACTAATAAACAGAATGCAGTATAGGCTTACCAAATCTAGAGAACGGTTATTGTATATAAGAGAAAATGATTGATATTCCTTCTCCGGTCGAGGATGTCTTTGGAATATAGGCTGCAATAAGATAGTCACCATCATTAAAAGGATCAAACTTTCCAGAAACAATAGATCCAACAAGGGTGAAATGTATCAGAATGAAGCATTGATCAACTGATGTTCGAACAACCCAAGAGAAAAACGCTTACTGTGTGCTGCCCAGGAATAATTCTAGAAACATGATTAAGTCTCAGGTGTTTTTCCTCATTCCCTGAGTACCATAGAAGAAGAGATTCATCCTGAAATACGGAATGAACAGAAAAAAGAGTTTATAAGCAGATAATTGTAATAGACAGCATATTATACATGGGAGTAAAGACAGAGGAAAAGAAGTTAGTGAACCACAACAGCTATCAAACACCCAAGAACTAATAACACACCCAAAAAAAAAGACAATATGTCGCATTACAAGGGGACAACTACAGAACAAATTTATCGCCACCCTCTTAAAAATTGTGCATCCCAAACGACAATCCATTGCACAGTTTCATCAAGTCTCCACCATTAACCAGCTCAAAACAAGAAATGTGCTAGCCATTGCGGGAAATCTATCCCTCAGATTGAGTAGGTGCATAAGTTCAACAAGGCATATTTTGGAAAGTGAAAAAGAATCTCTGGCATTAAGGATTCCATAAACACCTACCACTACAGCTAAAATAACCATTAAAAGCTGAAGCACGATTGAAGAGGGATAAATAGCACCAGGCTCTCGAAAAGACAAATTACCTTTTCCGACATCTCCTTCGAACCTCCTATCAAAAGCCAGTTATGGTAAATAGAAGGCATTTTTTTTTTTGCAAAAATCAATCATGGATGGTCTTTCTTTTCCTGCCAGAAGTTAGTTTTAAGTACTCAAGGAAAATTATCCTCTATTTTGGCTAAAATTGGCTATCGTAGGAGGTCTTGGGAAATATTTTGAAAAGGCATGAATTTTGAAAGCTATTACGGAGTGCAAAGGTACACGTTTTGAAAATGGGGTATAGAGAGGGTAAGAGTTATGACTTAACTCCTAACGATAATATAGAACACAGGGTTAGTGATTTCACCGAGAGAGGCTCGGAGAAAAAGTAACTAATAATATTACAAGTGAACACCCCAAAAAAGTTGCTGTGAACGGAGTAATGAACAGCTTACGCATGTTAAATATTATGTTTCTAGAAAACGTCTAACGTTGGGTAAGGATTCAAGATTCCTAAATGAGTAAAAAAAGGCATAAAAAAAGGCATATAAAAAAAAGGCATACACGAATAAAAGAACTGGAACAGAACAGTTTTACCAGAAGACATATAATTACACATTGCGCTTGACACAAATAAGGAACAGACCATACAAACATATGAAGAAACTTACATTAGACAATCTGAATGGGCAAAACTTTGGCTTCCCTCTACGACCATATTTCAGCAAATTTGTCCCCTTTTTTAAAGCAGTGATTGCCTATCAATTGGAACAAAAATTCTAGAAATATGAGCTTTTGAGTTATCTGTTTCTAGTAGAATGGAGAAGATGGCGCACGCGCGCGCGCACACACACACACACACACCACCACCACCACCAACAAAAACAACAACAAGCAAACAAACACAAAAAATTAAAATAATACATCATACAAAAATTAAATGAATGACCAAGCGGAAGAAATGAGGCTGGTATCTGACCTCATCAACTTAATAATGCAAATCATTCATCACGGCTTCAGCGTGGTGGGGATAAAAAAAACAAAGAATAAGCCTCACTTTGAAAACAATGAACAGAGAAGGGAGGAAGTACTGTTGCGATGCTGCCTCAATATCCCACTATAGCAACCTTTCATCTTCCAGGAAACCTAGGGCTAACTAGGGGTATTAAAGAAGTTGGTTGCCTTACAATAATTTAGATCATGCATTACAGCCTGATGGGGGGAAATTAAAAGAAAGACCAGAAAGCCACTGATCTGACTCCAAGAGTAGATCAGGCACTGATCAGCTGTTCTACAGGTGCTGTATGCATAACAGATAATGGATGCAATCTACGTAATGGGATCTACAGCCCGATCGAAAAACTATCTCACAGCAAAGACCTCTTCCCCGTCTATGGTCTCCATTTACTCATTACGGGTATTCAGCAAGAAGACAGAAATAACAGAATATGAAGTAAGGATCTTCAGACATAAATAGTGCATTGGTGAATTTCTGTCAACAAGGGGTGATTTCTGGTGTGTTGAAAGTAAGAATGGAATAGACTTGTTAGACTGTAGTATTTGAATTATGGTAATTAATTTCGGTCTCATAGGTCAAATGGATATTACCAAAACCAAATGGATATTTTCTAATTCCGTTGAATTTTTAACCACTTCAGTAGACTCATCACACCCTATATTACTGTTTGTTTTCCAAAACCTGGATCACAATTCACAAGTAAGTAGCAGCTTGATGGAAATGATATATCACGGATTCACGGTGCTTGAGAATTAACCGTGAAAGTACTAATCCAACTCAAATCCAGCAGACCAGCTACCATAATGACGCCAATCCGCCATCTAGGACAACACAACCTCTTAAGACAAGTAAACAACCAACAGAAAATCTCAACTCGTTGATGAATAAAAACAGGTATGGCAAATGTGAGTAGTAGCTGAAGTGCTCAACATTCTAAAAGTATATACAATCCGATTATATTAACGAAATAAAAGTATATACTACTACGACATATACTCCGTAGTCCGTACCGTACTTGTTTAATCGTACAAATATAGCATTATGGATTCCCAATCTAGTAGCACTAATAATTGTCCATAACTACATATACATTAAACAATACTCCGTATAAAACTTGATTATTATTTATACGGAGTAAAATAAATAGAATATAGAAAAATGCTAAAAATGGAAAATTACCAATTCGATGTCTCTTTCGACGGGACCGACTCTAGAGTGATGAGCAACATTCATCTTCGGACCGACTCCAGAACACAATTCACCCACAACTTTCTCTCATTTATTTATACTCACTTAAAAACAAAATCCAAGTAAAATAAAAATGAACACTTAACTCAGCTGCAGACAGAATCAACTAATGAATGAGCTCAAATATTACAGTGAGGGAGTGATCAACAGTTGGAAATTAGGGTTTCAATTTGATTGAATGAATTTCAAATTCGAAATTAGGGTTTAAGCTTTATGTTTGTGTCAAAAGTAGGAGTCAAAAATGAAGAATAAATTGTTGAATGAGAGATTATTTTCAAGAGGAAATGTTTTGAGGTGAATAATAATTCTCCGTACTAATGAAGAAACATACGGAGTAAATTAAATGAAGGTGAAAATTTTACGTATTTGGTAAAGCTAAAGCTAAGGGAAGAGATACAAAAGACTGAAAGACTAGTGTAGTAGTTGTGTTAGTTAAGATACCTCATTTGCCTGAGCTTACGAACATATAGTAAGTACTATCACAAAGAGGTTTATTCGGATCAATATTGTAACAATAAGAAAATTAAGACTTTTATTATTGATAAGAGAGTTTTATAAATGATTTTATATGACAAATATTTTTATTCCACTTAGCTTGTCCATGTATGGTACAAAGCATCTCTATTTATACTACTTACATGATAAGTATACTTAGCACTTTGCCTAAGACACTTATGTAGCCTACTTAACTTACACCTAGCACACACCTATTTATCTTACACCTAACATACACCTACTTTTCATAATCACCCTAATGGTAATTTTGTTTATTTATACTTATGGTAATTTTGCTTAGTTATTTACATTTTTTTGTCTTCATTCCCCCTGTCTCCAAAAGAGGGCGGTGTTCACCTCGAATTGTCACTGTCACCAGAATCACTTTCTTCACTTCTGGACATATACTCATTTACGTATATCTTTAGACCTGTAATATACTTTTTAATTTCACGTGGGTGCCCTTCAACTCTGTATCTTGGGTGATCATAATCACTTATGGGCGTGGAGTATTGGCTATGAAAGCCATGTAGTGTTTTTCTGACATCACGGATAAAATTTTGAGGATATGTGTCTGTATGGTGTCAATTTGCTGTGAGTGAGCAAAATAATCCCTTACTTATGCTTGATTCTTTTACTCCATTGAGGGCTGCTAGTTCACTTGTTTGTTTGTGAAAATGCTTTTCTGTAGACGATGATTCTTCGTAACCTGACGGAACTTGGGTGTCATATCTTCGGTGTATTTGGATATCGCTGTCCTTTCGGATTTGGAAGATAGTGATCTTGAAGGTGATGAATATTGTATGACCTTCCTTTTTCCGGATATCTTTTTGCCACTGAGTGGTATCTTGAAACAGTGTCAACCATTTGTACAGTAGTTTGTATTATGGCTTCCTTCTGGTCAGAAGACACTTTGCCAAATATTGTAACATTGGGTTTTTTTTCTATAAGTACCCATATAGTATATAGTTCAGCAAGATACCAGAGTAGGAGATAGGCATCAGGAGGAAATCTTCCGTAATGTTTTGGATTTAGGTGGATGGTGGTGAGGAAAGGATATGTCGGATGGTAAGGTAGACCAAGAAGGGGTCCTTGATCCAATCCATATCTATGGACGTACAAGATAAGGAATCTATGAAGAGTTTCAATACCCCTGGTTGTTAGGACCTTCTTCAGGAGGTCTTCTTGCAAAACTTGAGGCATATGGCTCACCAAAGATTTTACTGATTCCTTCTCTGGTTGTGCGAGGTTGAGCATATAGATCATAGGGATGATGGATGAAATTTGACGTTGGGTTCTATGAGAAAATGTTGCCCAATAAGATGAAACTCAAATTTTTCAATACCTCTTTTAGCCGCGAGAATTTCTTTGTATGTAGAATGGTAGTGTTTCTCGCTTTATTTGAAAGCTCCGCTCTTGTAGCCACATATCTGTCTGTTGCCCTTCTCATCTTCTTCAAGTAGAACAACACCCCAATAGCAATCACTTGCATCTGTCTGTAGAACTCTTTTTCCTTTTGAAGGGATTTTTAATGCCTGGAGAGTTTTTGTAATTTGTTTTAACTCCCTTATTGCCTCTGTGCATTTCTGGTTCCATGGAGCATCGTCTTTCTTTAGCTGGGCTGATAATATTGACCTGTGCTTTGCTAGGTCATGGATAAAATCTGCCATATAATTGACAATGTCAAGAAATTGTTGGATTTGCTTGTAAGAGAGCTTTTCATCTGGGAATTCTTCAAGTTGTGTAGCGATATGAGGCTGAAGATAGTATTGACCTCTGGAAATATGCATCCCAAGAAAATCAATTTTTGTTTCTCGGACGACCATCTTTTTCTCCGAAAGCATTATCCCATATTGTTGAACAATATTATGAAACTTTGCTAGAAAGGCAGAGTGTGAATCAATATACATGGAGAACAAGAGGATGTTGTCTATATATACCAAGGCACTTGTGAGGATTGGTTCGAAGATCTTGATCATTGCATTCTGGAATAAGGATGGAGCTGTTTTTAGCCCGAATGGCATGACCTTCCATTGGTAATGTCGATCAGGGATGCAGAAAGCGGTTTTTGGTCTCTCTTCTAGTCTAATCCCTAGTTGCCAAAATCCGGCCTTAAGATCAAATTTTGAGAATACTTGTGCTTGGGGTAGTTTTTGAAAAAGGACTTCTCTTTTTTGTAGTGAAAACTTGTCATCGGTAAGGAAATGGTTAAGAGGTTGGTAATTGAAAACTAACCTTAACTTTCCTCGTACTTGTTCTGCTCTTTTATTGACATAAAACGCTTCACATGCCCATGGGGAGGTGGTTGGCTCAATTAGGTTTTCTTTTTGTAGTTGGTCAATTTCTTGAAGAGCCAAACTGTAATGGTCTAGGTTCATTCCCATATGACTTGCTTTTGTTGGGTTGATGTCTTCATTCCTTTTAAATGGCAAAGTTATAAAGACTTCAGGGTTTTGCCATAATGGAGAAGAGCATTTTGTGAGAAATTCATAGTGGGATTTAGCACATGAGGTTTTGGCTATATTAACTCTTATGGGATGAAGGATTTCATAAGAATAAAGGTGTGTTGTTGACGTCCATGGTAACAAATGGTTTTTGTGTTTTAGACCTTTTGGATGCCATGATACCCTTTTGAGACTGTGTAGAGCATCAAAACCAAGTATAAAGTCTTTTCCGGGAAGATCAGACCCATATACTGTAGTTTTCAACATGTAACCCGGAAACAACTGAATGTAAATCAGCTTATTTTTAAGAGATATATAGAAAACCTGCCCATTTGCTGCTTTAAACGATACAGAACATGCCTCCCAATGTGATGGGGGTAGAATATTTGGTTTGATTATGGAGGATGCAACACCAGTATCAAAATATGCAATAACAGGTATGGGTTTGTCATATTTGTTTGGGAAAATGTAGATTTTTGTATTTGGGGAAGGCTGAAGAGGATAAGTTGGGATAATATCATTTTGTGGTTCTGCTTTACAGGCTTCTATAGGATAAAGATCAAACCTGACAAACTGGTCGGTAATACCTTCATCATCTACAGAGTCTTGGTCTGAATCTCCAGATGAATCTTCTTCAAACTCCATTCCCATTGCCAAAATGGTTTCATCTGTTGGTTCATCATCAAGGGAGAAGATGGACTCAATATCTGCATCATCAATGTCTTCAGTTTGAGCTAAGTATTACAAAAGATTATCTCTTTTCTTTTTGTTTAAACAGTCTTTTGCATAATGCCCCTTCTTTTTACAAATATAGCATCGATCAGACTTCTTGAACCCTCGTTGTTTTTTCTTCCTGAAAAATTTCCATTTTTTATTTCCAGACAATTGTGGGAACTTTTTCTTCCATCTTTTTCTGTAGACTTTGTTTTTTCTTCTTTCTGAGGATGTGCATCCACATTTTTTAGGTTTGCACTTGATGGAAAATTCCGGATGATCGCAAGCTTTTCCTAAAAGCTTTCCTTGTTCTTGTAGTTGCTTGAAAAAATTCTTATGGTTACCTAGTTTTTCAAGAGCTGCAAGAGATGTTTGGTAGAGTTATCCCAATGTAGCAGTACCCAGAGGTTTGTTTTTGAGGGAAAACTGCCTAGCGGTTTCATTCCCAATGGCTCTGGAAGAGAATTTAGATAAGCTTGTTTGAGATTTACATCATCCATACCTCCAAGAGCATAAAACCTGATAAGGGTAAAGTCGCGTCTCCTTAATCAAAGTAAACCTAATTAACTACTAACTAATAGTCAGCGGTAAGCAAGGTATCGAATCCACAGGGAGGCGGTAGTATTCTAATCTGTTAAACTAGGTTTGTCTCTAAGTAAAAATTCGGGGTTTGAGATTTGAGTTCTAAGCTAAAAGCAATCAATAATAACAATAAATAAAAGCAATAACAATAACAACTAATAATAAGCAATAACTAACTATAAGCAATAACAAACTAATAAGGTTGAAAACAATGAGATTAAAAGTCTAGGGTCACATGTTCACTAGGATTATTGTTCAGGGGTAAGGATAAAATCAACTATCATGCAATAAAGTTATCTAAGGTCACAAGATCGGTCGATTCAATTATGCCCTTTAGATCTACAATTTAACATGCGATCGCTATCATTAAACGAGTTCTATTTAATTATCGTAGCCTATCTTAGTCTTAACCCGGTCGGTGTCAATCCTAATTTGCGAGACTAGTTAATTAATCCTGGCCATTAATCAAACAACTAGAATTAAAATGATAATCAAACGATAACCATGCAATTGCAATTCAATTAATTAATCTACCCCTTCTAACAATCCTAGATCCCCTTTCAACCCTAGAAAAGAATTTAGCTACTCATAACAATATAAACAACAACAATAATAATTAAAGTAAACATGATTAACAATTATGAAAGGATGAACAAAGAATAATTAAAGAACAAGAAGACAATTAAATAAATAACTAAGAAAGATTGAAGAATACCGATTACAAGATGAACTAAAGACAATCGTCTTTGATGAAATAAATCCAGAGGCAAGTAAACTAATTAGGGTTTCTGAATTAAAGCCTAAAAGTATTCAATAGCCTAAGAAAGCATGTATATGAATATGTAATTAAGAAAGACGAGCTTTCTTTTTATATTACAAAAGATCCTACTAATTAGGTTAAATTTAAGGAAAACACGAAAATCCGCCGAAATAGTGACTTGCTCGATCGAGCAAGGACCTTCTGCTCGATCGAGCAAGCTCTGACCACGACTCGACCGAGCAGGTTGGACTGCTCGATCGAGCAAACCTTCCTTTAGCTCGTTTTCTTCACTTTCCTTCATTTCTCCTCTTTTCTTCCTCGATTCCCGTGCCTAGCTTCTACGATCCAACTCCGCCATGCTCCATATCATCTCAAAAAGCTCCAAATGCATCCAATCTGCATTAAAACATAACAAAAACGGCAGAATCGATATTCTAGCTAAAATAGCATAGAATAAGCTAGGAAAGACGGTAAATCGAGTTAAATGTATCTAAGGGAGGCATAAAATATGTATATAAATAGTGATCATCAAACTCCCCCAAACCAATCCTTTGCTTGTCCCAAGCAAAGCACTCGACACATACAAAGACAAACATACAAATGGTGAATAAAAAACTCAAAGCTAATGTTAATGCACATACAAACCCCAAGCTATCCATATCTATAACAAAGTAATGACCAAGTTGTACCAATAAAACAAATTCAAAGGCACGGGAAAGTAGAAAACGCAGCTCATATTCCAAGATTTTACATGATACCGTAGTATAGACAAAAACCAAATACCTTTCAATCTTGCAAGGCTCAATTTGTCGGATTCTCGCGGATTCACTCATGCACTCATAAGTTTATGTAAAGGTGAGTTTTGTGAAGATAGAAAGAAATAGAAACACTCACTCAACTTATGAAACATGCATGCATTCTAATGTGATAGTAATTTCCCCAACAAATACGCATTCGCTATAAATCACATGAATCAGGACAAAAAGGAAAGCTAATGGGTGAAGGTATAGAAATGGATTGTGCCAAGGCACGTATGAAAATGTGGGGCTAAGACCAGTAGTCGCAGCGACACGTACCAAAACAAATCTACAAGACTAGCACAAACCACCACCAACTAGAGAAATCATCTTAAACTCTGATAATACAAGAGAGATATCGATATTGCTCTCTGAAAAATGGATTAGACTCTAGTAAATTTCCTCTCATTTTCCCTTGAATAATTCAATGAAGCAACAAATTCTTTTTTTCTTTTTTTTCTTTTTCTCTTTTTCTTCTTTTTCATTTTTTTCAAATCAAATTTTTTTTTTCTTTCTTCATCATCATTTTTTTCTTTTTCTTTTGCTTCACAACTTTTCTCAACAAAGGGAATATATTGACACAATTGCCAACATACTTGCTACACCCAATTGATATTCTTTTTGAAATCCCGACCCAACCATAGTAGACAAGTAGATAAGAAAAACATGCAACTGCGACTGTCCCGATAAGGTAGGCAAGTTCTAGGAATGTAGCTTTATATGGCTTGTAAAACAGGCTACAAATGTTCAAAAGGGCTAATTATATAGAACTCAATAATAAGGGTATAAAATCAAGTCTTTTTGGCTACGTGAGGCTTATTTGAACAAAAAGAACCACCTTTCCTCATGCACTTATCAAACGAACGCGTATAGTATCAAGAAACGAATGTCACACTTATGCAATTTGATGTTACATATTCCACAAGGAGTATCACACTCAAGCCTAAAAACAATGAGACCAGTTTATTGATGTTCCTGGCCTAGGAAGCTCTAAAGACCTCAGAATTTTAAGTGGTTTACCAACAAAAATTGCCAAATCTAATTAGCATTAGGTATGTCAAAAACGGTCAAGACTTGTCAAATGAGCTTTGTTTTCAAAAATAGTAAGTCAAAACAATGTACATGGATAACTTATTTGGGATTCAAATGAAAAAACAATGCAAATTATCATCATTGTAATTCAATTCACCAAGACTCGACCTAATAAAATGAAAACATGTTTTTGGATTTTGTAAATTTTTCAATTTTTATGGATTTTTTTTTTACTAAACACACAACATAAATAAAGACTCTCCCCCAAACCTAAATGTCACAGTGTCCTCATTGTGACGCTAACAGCACAACATCACACAATCAACCAACAACAGCAACCTAAAGGACACCACTAACAAAAGGGAATGGGAAATAACTAAAAGAAAATACAATAAAAGAAAGTATAAGGATAGATAATACCAGCTTATAGACATAGCTTCCCCCAAACCAGCTGCAAAATGGGGGAGTAGTGACCAGCTGCCACTACTGCGCCTGATCATCATCATCATCATCATCATCGTCGCCCCTCTCAGCAGCACCAGAAGAAGAAGCCCGAAACGGGTCACCAAACCCACCAACTGGAGCATCCGGTTGGATAGGAGTATACCAAGAACGACCCAGGCAACCATAATCGTGACTAAACTCCTGGAAAAACTGCTGAGGAGTCACCCCATAATTATCAAACACACCCGTCTCATCACCCGGACCTCGGTAGTAGCTCGGCGGAGTCCAACCAGCAGTGGCATTAAGATCAGTCCGCATGAGGTTCTCCCAAAGTCCCCTCATCACCAAGTCATTGTTAATTCCTTAGTGAATCCTAATCTCCCTCTCTAAAGCTGGATCATAGGTGTAAGCAGGTGGAGGGTAAGGGTAAGGAGCTGGGGTGGGTGTAAAGCGTGGAATCGGGGTGGTGGTAGCCTGAGTAGAAGTAGAAGGAGTGATCCGCCGACGAGGTCGACGGTTCTCGGCTAAAGCAAAAATAAGCTCAGGTGGAACCACAAAAGAACGAGGAGGAGGGGTAGGTCCAGTCTCAGGATCATGGGTAGACAACCGCTCCGTAGAAGGGAGACGGTTATCGGTATCAGGAAGAGCTATCCACTGGGTCCCCCGTACCCGCCACTGAAATTTATCGTTTCCTAACGCATTTATCCAGCAAAGGGTGTGGCGTAGGTACTCCTCATCCACTCTAGGGCCATGAAGCGGGGTCATTGGTGTGTAGTTACGGTCTCCCCCAAACCCAGCAAGTCTCCTAGCCAACCTAGTGACCCAGGCACCACAATCTAAGGAATGCTGGGTAGCGGAAGTGATCCTCCAGAAAGCAAAGCACACCAAACCAACCGGATTAAAATAAAAATCATTCTCATGCATGGGGTTGAGGGAAGATGCAAGTAACAAAACCTCATGAGAATTAAGCTTACTAAGGTCCTTCCTAGCAAATAAAAGGAGGCTAAAGAAACGCAAAAACAACCTCAAACAAGGATGTTGCACATCATTGACCGCCATGGCATTAACACGTGCCTCAGGAAGACCCGTAAATAAACGAAAATATTCAACGGCTTGAAAGCCGGAAGGAACAGCAATAAAAGTAGCATCGTCACCGACAGAAAGACCCAAATGATTCGCCAATTCGGCGTAAGTCAACACAAAATCCCTATTAAGCAACCTAAAAGACACACTTTCATTGGTCTCGTCCCAATCATAGGAACTGAAAAATTCTAGTGTCAAAGGTCGGTAGGAAAGTTCATTTAGGGAATATAGCCCCCCAAACCCGATTCGGTGAAACATAGCAAACATGGCATTCCCAAAACCGAGTGAATCAAGAACGTTGGGGCACACACAGCGAGTAGGGTCCATAGGACGACCCAAAAGCAAAGCAAAGCGGTCATGCTGCTCTTGTGTGTTGAAAACGATCCAAGGGTAGTCGGGGTTACGCGGAATTGCTTCTATGTCGGGTTGTCGAACAAGACGGGGTGCTCTACGACGCTTACTAGTTCCTTCTTGCCTAGACATAGCTAAGGGAAGTAAATAAAACACACAAACACAACTTAAATGCTCTAAAGACGGATTAGCAACCCTAACTCGAAAAAAATTCAAATTTGAGTCTAAAACGCAAGAAAGACGGAGCAATTAGCAATGTAATAGTGAATAATTACTAAATAACAAAGCTAGGGAGCAACAACAACAAATTAAAAGCACAAAATTGAAGAAATAAGAAACAAACCCTAATTCACGTTTTGGGCCAAATAAGGGAGCAAAAATACCGATTTCTTCACAAATTGAGCTTGAAACAAGTAAATTAATGTTTGTTGATGCTAGATTGATGATTAAATGATGATATGAAAGACTTTGCTTGAGTTATTATGAGGGAATAAGGGTGAGGGGAAGAAAGAAGAGACGAAAATTGAAGAAGAATGAGGAAAGAATTGGGGAAAACCTGTTTAAACAATCTCGGGGCCGGTCTGAACCGCTCGACTCGATCGAGCAATGAAGCTTGCTCGATCGAGCAACCTAGACAAACTTGTTTTTTCGCCTTTGCTCGAGTGGCTGATTATTTGGTGTAGCAAAAACTCGACCGAGCACGGACTTGCTCGGTCGAGCAACCTGTGATTTTTAGCTTTCCTCATTTTTCTCTTCTTTTCTCCTTTCTTTCTTTTCGTTTCTTCATTATTAAAGCGATTTCCGATTGTATTAGCTGTAATCACTCAATAAAATTGTTAGATCGCTCCCTCACCGCACTCCATAAAGCACAACTATATTAACTATCCAAACGAAATCTAATTAAACTATGACATTAATAATTAGGCTAATCGAAATAAAATTTACAAATAAAGTACAAGTAAATGCCGGGTTGCCTCCCGGTTAGCGTTGGTTTATAGCGGTCCCGCACGACCGTGTTACCTCAAAGTCATGGGGATTTATCAAGAGTGAAAAGGTCTACGGCCTCTATCACCCCTATAACTGCTCCATCGTAGTAGATCTTCAAGCGTTGACCATTGACTTTGAAAATCTCACCCTTGTCGGTTTATAGTGAAACCGACCCAAACTTGTTTACCTCGGTAACTGTGAACGGTCCCGACCATCTGGACTTGAGTTTACCTGGAAACAAACGCAAACGGGAGTTAAATAATAATACTTTATCACCAATTTTAAATTCCCGCTGCATGATATGCTTGTCATGCCATTTCTTTGTCTTCTCCTTGTAAACCCGATCACTATCATAGGCATGCAATCGAAACTCATCAAGCTCATTTAATTGCATAAGTCGTTTCTCACCCGCCAGTGAGGGATCCATATTAAGCTCTTTTATGGCCCACATAGCCCTATGCTCAAGTTCTACCGGTAAATGGCACGCCTTGCCATAGACTAACCGGTATGGAGAAGCACCGATTGGAGTCTTAAAAGCAGTTCGGTAAGCCCATAAAGTGTCATCGAGCTTACGACTCCAATCCTTCCTGGATTTACTCACGACTTTCTCAAGGATTGACTTAATCTCCCGATTAGAAACCTCTACCTGACCACTTGTCTGCGGATGATAACTTAACCCCCGACGATGTGTAACGCCATATTTCTTCAATAAAGAATTAAGATGACGCTCATTGAAATGCTTTCCTCCATCGCTAATGAGAGCACGAGGAACCCCAAATCGTGGGAAAATGATCTTCGGAAACAGTTTAATAACTGCTTTGGCATCACAAGTGGGAGTGGCAATGGCTTCCACCCATTTAGAGACATAATCAACTGCTACTAGAATATATTGGTTACCATGGGAAGATGGGAATGGCCCTTGGTAGTCAATACCCCAAACATCGAATATCTCGACTTCCAAAATACCCGTTTGAGGCATCTCATGCCTTTGAGAAATATTTCCCGTCCTTTGACATGCGTCACACGAACGGACAAAAGTAGTAGCATCCTTGAGAATAGTCGGCCAATAAAAACCCGACTGCATAACTTAAGCAAACGTCCTTGAGGGACCATGATGACCGCCATATGAAGAAGAGTGACAATGAGAAAGGATGGCATGTACCTCACCCTCTGGAATACATCGTCGATAAATGCCGTCGGCACATTCCCGGAATAGATAAGGATCATCCCAAAAATACCTCTTGACATCGTGTTGAAATCTCTTCTTTTGCTGATAGGATTGATCTGGAGGCATAATTCCCCCAACCAAAAAGTTAGCATAATCGGCAAACCATGGAGTCTCCATGGTAATGGCAAGGAGATGATCATCAACAAACGAATCATCAATGGGGATGGAATCTCCCTCTTCAAACCTCAGACGAGACAAATGGTCAGCAACCACATTCTCAGCACCTGACTTATCCCGGATCTCCAAATCAAATTCTTGTAGCAACAAGATCCAACAAATAAGCCTAGGTTTGGCTTCCTTCTTAGCCAACAAGTATTTTAGTGCCGCATGGTCAGTATAGACTATCACCTTAGAACCCACAAGATAGGCTCTAAACTTATCCAAAGCAAACACAACCGCAAGTAACTCCTTTTCAGTGGTAGCATAGTTAACTTGCGCATCATCCAACGTCTTACTGGCATAGTAAACTGCATGTAGCACCTTATCCTTCCTTTGCCCCAAAACAGCCCCAACTGCATAGTCACTGGCATCACACATTATCTCAAACGGCAATGGCCAATCAGGAGACTGGATAATAGGAGCTGAGATTAGAGCTTGTTTAATCCTGTCAAAAGACTTAACACACTCATCAGTAAAGATAAACGGGGCATCCTTATGGAGAAGCTTAGTCATTGGTTGAGCAATTTTCGAAAAATCCTTAATAAAACGGCGATAGAACCCCGCATGACCAAGGAAACTTCTAACACTTTTAACATTCACCGGGTACGGTAATTGCTCAACCCCTTCCACTTTAGCTTTATCCACTTGGATGCCTCGTCCAGACACCAAATGACCAAGTACCACCCCTTCAGTTACCATGAAGTGGCACTTCTCCCAGTTTAAAACAAGATTGCTTTTCTCACAACGTTGTAGGACTTTAGTTAGATTAGCTAAACAACTATCAAAATCGGTCCCATAAACACTGAAGTCATCCATAAAGACCTCCATAATAGACTCGATATAATCATAAAATATAGCCATCATACAACGTTGAAAGGTGGCAGGGGCATTACATAACCCAAAAGGCATTCTTCGGTAAGCAAAGACACCATAAGGGCATGTGAAGGTAGTCTTTTCCTGATCGTCAGGATGAATGGGGATTTGAAAAAATCCCGAGTAGCCGTCTAGAAAACAAAAATACTTATGACACGCTAGACGCTCTAACATTTGGTCAATGTAGGGAAGAGGGAAGTGGTCTTTCCTAGTGGCTACATTCAGCCTCCTATAATCGATACACATCCTCCACCCAGTCACTAGTCTAGTGGATATGAGCTCGTTTTTCTCATTAGTGACGACCGTAGTCCCTCCCTTCTTAGGGACTACCTGAACAGGACTGACCCACTTGGAATCCGAAATAGCATAAATGATCCCAGCATCTAACAGTTTCTGCACCTCTTTTCTAACTACCTCTTGCATAGTGGGGTTCAAACAACGCTGACCCTGCCTACAAGGTTTATGGTCTTCTTCTAAGTGGATACGGTGCATACAAAAGTCAGGACTAATACCTTGTAAATCATCAATACTATAACCTATAGCCTTTTTATGTCTTTTTAAAACCACCAATAAATCAGAAAGTTGGCTTTCAGATAGGCTAGCACTGACAATTACAGGATTCATCTCATGGGAATCAAGAAAAACATACTTAAGATGAGAGGGGAGGGGTTTAAGTTCAGGTTTCTTTACCTCGGTAACCTTAGGGGGGTTACCTAAGCTATAAACCTTTTGTGCCTTGCAATCCTCTCCTATGAGCAGTTTTTCCATCTCAACTACTTCTTCATTCAGTGAGCTTCCAGCTTCAGCAGTGCTGGAAATTAAGGCGATCTCCAGAGGATCCCTATTCAAACATAAAGAAAGACAGTCATCAATAGTTATATCAACAATATCGACTCTATGACATGTCTCTTCTAACATGGGGTGTTTCATGGCATTATCTAAATTGAAAGTAATTGTGTCATCCCCCACTGTTAGTGTAAGTCTCCCATTCTTAACATCTATAACCGCCCCCGCAGTATGGAGGAATGGTCGTCCCAAGATGATAGGAATTTGGGTGTCCTCATCCATATCTAAGACAACAAAGTCAACTGGTATGAAAAACTTCCCTACTCTAACCGGTACGTCTTCTAAAATCCCTAAAGGGTGTTTAATAGAACGGTCGGCCATTTGTAAGGTCATGTTTGTAACAGTAAGTTGACCCATATTTAACTTTTTGCATATAGAATAGGGCATAACACTAACACTAGCCCCTAAATCACAAAGGGCTTTATCAATTGCTAAGCAACCTATATTACAAGGAATAGAAAAACTCCCTGGATCCTTTAGCTTTGGTGGTGATCTGGATTGCAACACAGCACTGCATTCCTCAGTAAATGCAACCGTCTCCACTTCATTAAAGGATCGCTTCCTTGTCAATATATCTTTCATGAACTTTGCATAAGCCGGCACTTGAGTAATCAACTCGGTAAAAGGCACACTCACTTGCAGATTCTTGACCACTTCCATAAACCTCCCAAACTGTTTATCAAGCTTGGATTTATGTTGGCGGTGCGGAAAAGGAAGTGCAATGGTAATGGGCTCGGCTTCTTTAGCTTTGGAAGATGAATTGGAAGTGTTTTCATCCTGAACAGGGGTTGCTCGATCGAGCAGAGGTCTTGTTCGATCGAGTTTTGGTGTACTGTAGCTATCAGAAACTTCCCGAGGCAAATTTGAGCAAATTTCCTGGGTTGCTCGATCGAGCAAGGGGTGCTGCTCGATCGAGCAACCTCTATTTCAGCTTCTTTTTCGCCTTTTTTCGAACTTTGTTCAGCAACTTCCAAGCTTTCATTGGTTGCATCCCTTATCATTTCAGGGCCTTTGTAATGGGTTCCACTCCTCAAGGTGATAGCATTGGCTTTTTCATGTGGAGGGTGCCCTTGAGGAGGAAGATTACCTGGTTGCTTATGTGGATTTTGAATTGCCAATTGGGCAATTTGAGTATCAACCATCTTATTATGAGCTATTAACTGTGAGATCTGAGCATCTTGATTTTGTTGGATCATAAGACTTTGCTGCAACATGGCTTTCAGTTCCGCCATATCATTACTTGTAGGTGGTGGAGGTGGAGGTTGTTGGAAGTTTTGGCCACCTTGATTGGAACGATTGAAGTTACCATGGAAATTGCGATTCTGAGGAATCACATAA
>JAIUZE010004396.1:0-13725 GCA_022085475.1 Heliosperma pusillum
AACTGTGGACATACTACAAGATCAATTCCATTGGCCTAAGATGATGGGAGAAGTTCAAATAGTGCTCAGAAGGTGTGGAGTTTGTCACAAGGCCAAGAGTTCTTTCCAAGCAGGACCTTACACTCCCCTACCAGTCCCATGTAGGCCTTGGGAGGATGTTAGTATGGATTTCATAATGGCATTGCCTAGGACAGCAAGAGGGAAGGATTCTGTCATGGTGGTTGTGGATAGGTTCAGTAAGATGGCACATTTCATTGCATGCAAGAAGACTGAGGATGCTGTGAGTGTAGCAGAGCTATACCTTGATGAGGTGGTGAGGTTACATGGAGTTCCAAGGACCATTGTGTCTGACAGAGACACAAAGTTTATGAGCCATTTCTGTAGGACATTGTGGAAACTGCTTAACACTAGGTTATTGTTTAGTACCTCCCATCACCCTCAAACTGATGGCCAAACTGAGGTGACTAACAAGACCTTGGGAAGAATATTGAGGTGTATAGTCAGCAAATCTCTCAAGGATTGGGACTTGAAGTTGGCTCAAGCAGAGTTCTCTTTCAATAGAGCTCCATCAGCAGCCACAGGCCACTCCCCCTTTGAATTGGTCTATGGTACTAACCCCTTAATGCCTTTGAGTTTGTCTAATGTGTGCAGGTCAGAAGTCCACTATGATGCCAAGAAGAGGGTGCAACAAATGTTAAAACTCCATGAATCAGTCAGGAAACAAATTGAGAAGGCTAATGATCTGTACAAGAAGAATGCCAAGGTTCCTAAGACCAAGAAAGACTTTGCACCAGGAGATCTAGTATGTATCAACCTAAGGAAAGAAAGGTTCCCTTCCAAGAGAAAGAACAAGCTAGAGCCAAGAGCAGATGGTCCTTTTCAAGTCATAGAGAAGATAGGTCCCAATGCCTACAAAATTGATCTACCAGGAGAGTATGCAGTCCATGGGACATTCAATGTTGGAGATCTTAGCCCTTTCTTTGAAGACTCTGAGGGAGAAGAAGACACAGGCTTGAGGTCAAGCCCTTTTCAACCTGGGGAGGCTGCAGCAGGAGCTCACCCAAGGGGCCTTGATGATCAAGCCACATACAAGACAAGCTTGATCCCTCAGATGGAAGCTCGAATTACAAGGTCTAAACAACAAGCTATGATAAGTCAAGAGCAACCCAAGCCAAGCCACCCCAATGAAGAAGACAGTTCAGGGTTCAACAACCCATGCCCATCCCCAACACAACCCACATTACCCACACAAAACAGAAACAGAGCCATTCAGGCCCAGACATACCAGTTAACAAACCCAGCCTCTAGGAGGTACACCAGGGCATCCCAACCACCCCCACTATGGCCTACCATCAAGACAACCCTCTAAGCTACAAGTTTGCCCAGGACAAACCATTTTGAAGTCTAGTAAAAACCCATGAAACAGACCCCCCAAAGCTAGAGTCCAGTAAACAGCATAGCAGAGGTAGTACATGCTCAGATGATGTTTTCTTTTGCTTAAGTCAACTTGTCTTCATCTAAGGCAGGTTTATCTATGTCCTCATAAGAGTGGAGAGTTCCAAGGAGCAACAAAACACCCAGAGCAAAGCACAAGACAACAAGATCAACAGATTTCCATTTCAGGAAAACTCCAACAACTACTTTATTTGCTTTTGCTCAGTCTGTTTTCTTTTGTGTTTTGTGTCTGTTCTTTATAGTTGTTAAGCTCGTCCTCTTGTGAGGCCCTTAATTAATGTCAGTAGAAGTAGTTTAGATCCTAAGCTGGCCCTTGGATGATACATACATCCAATGGTTCACAAGATATCAGTCCCTCTATATAAGGAGGTCTTGTATGTTGTTGTACGCAGACTTTTATGAATGAATGAATTAAACTTTGAGAAATCACTCAATGTTATCAAACTTGTGCTAAGAGCTGTAGTTTGAAGCAAGCCTGATACACCTCCAAGGTGTTTGATCAGTGCCTTGTATTGTGAGCTACGTTATACCTGTGCTTTGCTGTGGTTTAACTTACTTGCTGTTGAGGTTAGTCTAGGGTGTTTGTGCTTTGCTGTAACACTTGAAACTGTCTCTAAAACCAGTCTTGAATCCTTTTTTCTCTTGTGCTTTGCTGTAGAGGATTGTATCCAAGTCATATCCCTTGAATCTTTCAGTTAAACAACTCACAATCTCTAAAACAACATCCCTTGTTACTTGATATTGCTTTCAGTTTGAGTCAAGCTAATCAAATCACTTAAAACTTGTGAACCTTAGTAGTTTAACACTCCCCTTGATCTTCAGAATACTGGAAATGCCTTCATTATGACAGTCTTTCCTGCAGAGGTGCCAGAGGCTGCTATTAGGCTAGAGATATGCTTGGCACCAGGAGAACCATAGGCCAGTTTGTTTCTTTTCAAGCACCCAGATCCATTTGGCCAAAAAAGCTTTGTTCCAAGATAACAATTCCTTAATATTGAACCCACCTTCATACCAAGGAGAGCAGATACTATCCCAACTCTTATTAGTCCATTTCCTCTAATTCTCCTCAATTCCTCAGAAGAAGTCCTTACTCATTCTGTTTATCATCTTAAGGATATTTTTAGGAAGAAGAGTGGTAGTACACCAGAAAGAAGCCAGACAAAAAAAACAGCATTAAGCAGTTGAGCTTTGCCAGCATAAGAGAGAAATTTATTAGCCCAATGCTGAATATTGTGCTGCATCTTATTAAGGAGAGCATCATACATGTTAGAGGTATTCCTAGCAGTGAAAAGAGGAAGGCCCAAATACCTGAAAGGGAAGGAGCCCTCAGAGAAACCAGATAGTTGAAGAATTTCCTGCTTAACAATAGGAGAAACTCCACCCAGGTAAATGTCAGTCTTATCTTTGTTTGCACAGAGACCAGACCAAGCAGAGAACTTGTCTAAAATACTAATAACAGCTTGGACAGAAGGGACATCACCTCTAACATAGATCATCAGATCATCAGCAAAGATGAGATGAGTGAGCTTAAGCTTAGTGCATTTGGGATGGTAAGATACATTAGGCAGATGACAAATATTCCTGAGGTATCTAGAGAGAATCTCCATACTCAGCACAAACAAATAGGGTGAAAGGGGGTCCCCTTGTCTGAGGCCACTAAGACCTTTGAAGAAGCCATGATTAGTATCATTCAGCTTAATGGAGAACCAAGAAGAGGAAATGCATCCCATAATCCAGGTAATAAACTGAGGAGGAAACTTCAGAGCACTGAGCATGTTTTGAATGAAAACCCACTGCACAGAGTCAAAAGCTTTCCTAATGTCTACCTTGATGAGGCATCTAGGCGTAAGATATTTCCTATCATAACCTTTTACAAGAGCTTGGGACAACATAATATTCTCATGAATACTTCTATCCTGGATGAAAGCAGCTTGCTCAGGCCCCACCAGAGAAGGAATAACAAACTTGAGCCTCTGGGCCAGAATCTTACTATTTGTCTTGTAAAGAATAGAACAGCAAGAGATAGGTCTATAATCAAGTACAGTACTGCTAACCAGCTTCTTTGGAATCAAAGTAATTAAGGTAGCATTGGCTTACTTACTCATTTTCCCAGTTCTAAAGAAAGCATGGACAACATTACAAAAATCAGTCCCAATATACTCCCAAGAGGCTTTATAAAAAGCAGAAGAGAACCCATCAATACCAGGACTCTTATCAGAGCCAATAGCAAAAAGAGGAGCCTTAATTTCAGTATTCTCAATAGGTTTAGTAAGGCCTTCAAAATCAAACTCCATCAAACAATTTCCTTGATGAATATAATCATTATCTAGAGACTGAACCTGAGTAGCTTTACCAAGAAGTCCTTCATAATACTCCACAAAAGCCTTAGCAACCTCAGCTTGACCAATCATGTCAACACCATTACTATCCTTGATATGACCAATGATCTGCTGGGTGGTCCTAATTTTAATTCGAGCATAAAAATATTTGGAGGAAGAGTCATTTTGAGAGATATGCAGACATTTAGCTTTTTGCTTAAGAATATTATTTTCAATATTCCTCAACTTAATGAAAGCATCAAGTCTAATCTTCTCTTGTTCCAACAGAGAACAGGAGAGAGGGTTACTTTGGAGAGCAAGCTGACATTTTGCTAGATTAGACCTAGCCTCAGTCACCCTCCCCTGGATGCCTCTAAAGTTCTTTCTATGCATCTCAGACAGTTTATACTTCACAAGCTTCAGCTTGGAAAACAACTGAAAAGAAGGAGAGCCTTGAATAAAACCATTCCAAGCTTCCTTCACAATAAAATGATAATCAGGGTGATCAATCCAGCAATTAAGAAAACTGAACCCTGATCCCTTAAAATCATCATTAAGAAGAGAAACAATTACAGGGGAGTGATCAGATACCCCAGCAGGGAGAAAATTAGAAGAAGTAGCAGGAAAAGCAGTGTGCCAGGTTGCATTGACCAAAGCTCTATCAAGTTTGGACCAAACAATGGTATCTACATCCTGTTTGTCCAGGTGAATTCACAGCCAATACCCTGCAGGTCTTCAACCTGACACCTAAGGAGACAAGAATTAAAGTCCAAAATATCATCCAATTGAGGGGGAGAATTACTAATTCTCTCCATAACATCCCTTACAACATTAAAGTCTCCCATCAAGAGCCAACAGTCAACAGACTGCTTAAGTTGAATTAGAGCATCCCAAAGAACCTGCCTCTCCTTAGCATCATTACTAGCATAGATGATAGAAAGATAAAAAGCAGTATTAGTAGCATGATGAGTCACTCTACAATGGACAAACTGAGCATGGATGACCTGACAATCATGAAAGTTCATAGACCCTAATTAGACTCCTCTAATTAGTTACTAAATTACTTGTTAATTTAGTGTTTAATAAAGATCTATGTAACATGCATGCAAATTAAGATGCATAATAAAAAGTAAGAAGAAATTTCCTTACATTGGGAAATTTCGGTTTATATGGGCACAACAAGAAACACCTTTCTTGTTGTTCTTGTGCTAGAAAGAAACAGATGATCCTCCTTGTAATCTTCAAATTAGAAGACCTCCTTTGAGATGCACCCAAGAGAGAACCCAAACTAATCACTTAGTTTTTGACTAGAAAACACAAGTGAAAAGATGAACTAATATTAGATTTTATTACTACTGTAGTAATAGGAAAATATTAGTATTTGAGAGTTTTAGAGAGATGAGGATTTTAGTGAGATGTACATGCAAAATAAGAATGAACAAGCAAGGCAAAATGAACAACAAAATTGTCCATTTAAGGACACAAGAGGTCCGGCCAAATCATGCATGAGTGGCCCCTTATTTGCTTAAAATAATCTCATGCAAAAATGTTGAGTGTAGAAGTGAATTAGAATATGATCATGTGTCATAAACATGACATGATCACATGATGTAGTGTAACACAAGAAACAACAATCATCATGTTATACACTACCAAAATTTCGGCACCCACTAGTGTCATGTGGTCCATTTTGATTTTTGATATTTTTCCCACAAATACTTATAATCATATGTTTAATTATCTTGTATAATTAAGGGTTAATTTGATCATATAACAATTATATGACTCAAATTAATAAATAATATACACTTAACTTTTAAGTGATATTTTATCATTATATCAATATATAATGGGTCCCATAATGCCTAGTTAGATTATTTTACAACTCCTTGTAAATATAATTAACTAATCACCTCTACCTCAAAGTATATGCATAACCTCAACTAATTTAATGAATTAACTATTAATCATTAAATTAAATCTTATTCAATCATATTAAAGTAAGACGTAAAATTTATTCAGTTAATTATCGTATAATTGACTAATAAACTTATCCGGAATGAGTTCGTAACTCAATTTCCAATAATAAACTCTCGTAACTAAACATATATCAAATATATATATAAAGCACTAATTAATGTGTATCATATACAAATAATTAGATTTCTGTTTGGGTCTCATCCTATAGGTGTGACCGAAAGGGGTCAGTTGATTACCGCCGTCATACGACAATAACGTCTAACTCTAGTCAGCTGACCGTTATCGATTTACGTTAATCAACTGACTTGGAGTATCAAAATACTAGTCATCCCACTAATATTCCAAAATGAGATTTATAATATAAATGCACTATTGTGGAGGACACTTGCTCCAACAAATCAATGGTAACAGTACCAGGCTTCCAGATAACCCATATCCTCCCATTATAGTGATGAGTGTAATTACAAATAACTTTGTAACCTTTAAACCTGTTCTTGATAATATTCTTAAATTTATTCTCTTTTATCCTTGTTTCAAGTAGCCCAAGGATGTCCACCTTATTATCAGCCAGGAAGTGAAGTACTTCCTGCAGCTTAAGAGGGTCATTACCCCCTCTTATGTTCCAAGTGGAAATCTTCATTTACCTCGGTCATGAGGAAGAGTCCCCACTGAGGTATGATGCATAGTGACTGCAGTCAGATCAGGAGGCTGACTCAGAGGAGGGTCAAGGGATAGCCCTCTCTTCAAGGCTATTTGAGGATTTATCCCCTCCCCTATCTTGACACATTCTTGATGCTTTACAGGAGGATGAAGAGGATCATGAGCGGGCACAGTAGGGCCTAAAGAACCCTCATCATTACCTACTGAGGTCCCACCTAGTGACAAAGATTCAGAAAGTAAGGGAACCATCTGTCCCTCAGGCAAACAGTCTGCCAAGTCTATTAGAGAAGCAAAGCTATTAGATAGAGCAACTCCTGCAGAATCAGATGGAGATGCTCTCTTCAAGGCTATTTGAGCACCCCCATCCTTATCCCTCTTGCTGCATTCTTGATGCATTACAGTAGCAGACAAGCTAGGAGTGACTTCAGGAACAGTCACTCTTAAGATGTTTGCTGCTGAAGTACCACCTAGCAAGCAAGGATCACAGTCAGATTTAGGATCCAAAGTCTGTGATTTAGGAACAGGTTTTGGCCTATTCTTCTTACAAGTTTTGTCTTGATGTCCCATTTTCCCACAAGTTTTACAGTAAAATGGTATCCATTCATATTCAATCCTCTGTTCAGAAGGCCCAAAAGGGGTAGTTAGACAAACTGAATAAGGCAAAGGAGCAGATATATCAGTTTTCACCATTACCCTGGCAAAAGAAAGCTTTGCCTTACAAGTAGTATGCAAGTCTGCAAACATGGGTCTCCCAACTTTACTAGCCAATTTGCTTAGCACAGTACTAGACCATAGATAAGGGTCCAAATCAGGGAAGAGCACCCAAATAGGTAAGACAGAAACCTTCTCCATGACAATAGAGAAAGAAGGAGTCCATTGTTTAAGGATAAGGGAATTATTAGCAATCTTCCAAGGACCATGTTTGAGAACATTGTTCATCTCCAATTCAGAAGTGAATCTAAAACTAAACCATCCCTTTTTGAAATATTGAACGATGGGCTTAGCAAATCCACTCCAGTTCTTCACCACAAAATCCTCCATCTGTTTCAAGGATGGTTTCATACCAATTACATGTCCCATAAGAGTACTTTGCCATATTTCCAATTCTTCTTGAAAATCATCCAACCCCACCTCAATGTCAATGGAGTTTTTACTTTCCTCATGAAAGAATAAGTTCATTCCTACTTGGTGTTTGGGCTTGACAATGTCAGGCCATTTCCTCCCCACATTCCTGCCTCCATTACCCAAGCCTGTAGCAGGAACTGGAGAAATAGGAACAGGAACCTCATTGCACTGAGCATTACTCAATCTCTCAGCATCAAGGTGAACCAGAATACTGGGTTCATCAGAACCTACAGGGAGAATACTAGGACTCACAACAAGATTATCCATGTTTTTGTTCAAAATAACATGGGAATCAGAAATAGGAGCTGGATTAACAATGGTAATGTCATTAGCTACAGAAACAGGAACATAAACTTTCTTAGGAGTAGCAATCCTAGATTTAGAACCAGAACATTGAATCGCATCGACAATTATATCATTCAAACTAAGATTACGAGAAGAAGATTCATGGGTTTTGGGCGAACTATGAGAATTATCTACAAAAGTACCATGAGAATGATCAGCAGAGCGAGATGAAGCCAATGGCGTGGTGAACTTAGGAGGGCTACCTCTCCCTCTCTTCATAGTAGCAGAAGAGTACAGCAATGGTGACGAAAATTACAGAGAAAACAGTTGTAGAGAGAGAAATTTCATCTCTCTAACTCTCATTTATTTTATTATTTACTATTATTATTATTATTTATTTTTTTTTTTTTTTTTTTATAAGATGCGCGCAGCTTTCATTAAAAAAAAAAATGTAAAGTTTACAAGAAATTGGTGGGGAGCCGAGAGACAATCTCGGCCCCCACCCCCTTAGCTATAGAAAAACTAAGTCTAGTAAAGATATAAGCGGCCACCCGAGCCCCAACATCCTGAGATACCGAGAATTTCAGGATCCGCTTAAGCAAGTCAACAGCATCCGAACCCAACTCCCCAAGCGAAGAGAAAGAGAAGGGTAGGAAACCGTAACCAGCAGCCCCGCACAAATCCCTATACTTAGCACACTTGCGCTGCGCAGCATCAGTAACAACACGTCCCGACACAAAATCAGCTATCCCAGTCTGTGTCAAGGGAGAGCACCCAGTCAAATCAACACACACGTCGCGTCTTCTGTCCCAAGAATAGAGCAGTAAATCCGCAAGACGAAGAGAGCCGCCCTGTCCGTCAACTTAACCGATATCCACCTCCCTGCCCGTAGAAATATCAGACCTATAGCAGATGTCGAATAAGGTGTCACGGACGAGGTTATGCCGATGCTTAACACCCACAGTGCCAGTACAAGAAACAGCGTGGTCCCCATAAATATCACCAGCAAAAACCCGAGAGCAAGCAGGACAAGGCCTAGATACCACGAATAAAGGAACACCCAGACGATATCCCAGCACACTACGGTAAGTCCTCCCGTTCATAGTCTGGCCCAACCCAGAGATAGGAACCGCACGCAACCAATCAGAGGAGTGGGCACCAAGCTGGGACTTCCACAATGCAAGCTGACGCGGTGTCAAAGAGTAAACAGATTCTGCAGTAGCAGCAATCCTCGCAAAATATATATCTGCCAATTTTTTCATAAGTTTAGGGGCAGCGATTTCACTAGGATCACGTAATAAAGTAGAACCTGTAGTCTCCGAAAACACCTGCAAGGCATCATCAAAAGTAGGACCAGCATCCACAATACCAGAAGGCTGTAGTAACTTAGCTTGCAAATCGGCAGACTGCAAAAGGGACGCCAAAAAAGCATAGTACAAGACATCCCCGGCAGCATAAACACCGAGCCCACCAAGATAAAAAGGGAGAGTGGCAAGGAGCCACTGCCAATCCCCAAAACCTGGCCCAGACGCGGTGGCAATGCGTTCCAAGCTAGAACGAAGTGCTGCATCAAAACGAAGATGAACAGACCCAAAGACTCTCGGCGAACATGTACGGAGGGTAAAGTAGAGCTTAGAAATACCAGTACAAGCTCGAAGCAGAAGCAACTCACATTGCGGGTCCTCAATCCTAGCAACCAAATCCATAAGCTCACTCAAATCCACGTCCTCCTCTACATGAAACGAAGGAGGAACCTTAGCCAAACACTCCTACAAAAGCTGCAAACCCCTTCCAGGCACCCCCCAAGCAAGAATAGCCCTGGTAATACTCTCCTCCTGACGATGTCGCCTAACAGCAGTCCTACACTCAAGATTACTCCTAGGAACGAAGGTCTTAAGCAGACAAAGAGGCAACACAAGCATACGAACCCAACAGGAAAGGTCACCAGGAGAGTCAGCCACATCATCAAAAACCCCTTCAAAACCCGAGCAAACCCAAGCCGACACTTAGGAGGAATAGATTTCACGGTGCGAAGGCCTAAAGATAATAAACAATCAAGCGAAGACACAGACCAGTGAACAAGCTCAACCCCATCATCAGAAGAAAGAACCGAGGGAGATGGAGCCGGAGGTCTAGGGATACCATGAATAATGAAGCTAACGATACCATCGCCATAATCCGCAGGCGCAACAATATCACCCCGACTATGCCGACATCTAAAGCGAAAGGTATGGGTTTTAAAGCACTCCCCACACAACCAAAGCCCCATCCGCTTTAAAGTAATCTCGGCATTAGAGAAAACCGTCAGACTATCAGTAAGAGTTTGACGCGTAAGACCCATAGCACCGTCAATACAATGTCGATCCTGAAAATGCTTTTGTCAGGTGGCCTTAGTAAGGCCCCTACCACCGCCATTCGGACACCCATGAATACAAGAAAAAGGACAAGGAAATCGTACCAAAACAGGCATGATAAAGAAAAAGAAAAAGAAAATAAAACCTACTATATAAAAGGAACACTCATGACACAATCCACGTGCATGGCCACGGCTCACGTGCACGGCAAGAAACCCGGCCACCAACACAGCGACCACCGCACAGCCCACAAAACAGCCACCATCGTGACCACCACCACCCGCCACAACCAGCAACCCCGACAAGTGGCAAAACGCTAGCACAAACACCGACGCCGACGCAACCAAATTGCCATGATACGTACAGCCACAAGCACACTCACAGCCGGTCGTGAGGTAGGGTGTGCTTTGTCGGAGGCGACGGCCTGAAAAAGGGCAGAGCAGGTTGCTGCTACGTTGTGCGGCACAAACCCTAGAAGAAGAGAACCTCACCCTTCCGGCAGAAAAACGACGGAAGAAGGGAGGAGGCGCACGACTGCCACCAGCAAGAAAGGACACGACGGAAGATGAACCCTAATCACGCTTAATGGCCATCAGCGAAGACGGAAGCAAAACGGCGCAGGACCGCAGCAAAGACCGCAACACGATCACCACAGGAAAGACACCAACACCGACGACGTGAGGTCACCGGCGAGGAAAGGCGGCCAGTGGCAACGTGAGGTCACCGTCTGGCAAAGTCAGGCACACGAGAAGCCCTAGATGATCGCCTATCTCTCCTCTCTCTAACGCTTATTATTATTATTATTATTATTATTATTATTATTATTATTATTATTGTAAGATGCGCGCAGCTTTCATTAAAATAAAACGCAAGTTTACAAGAAGTTGGTGGGGAGCCGAGAGACAATCTGGGCCCCCACCCCCTTAGCTATAGAAAAACTAAGTCTAGTGAATATATATGCGGCCACCCGAGCCCCTGCATCCTGAGATACCAAGAATTTCTGGATCCGCTTGAGCAAGTCAATAGCGTCCGAACCCAACTCCCCAAGTGAAGAAAAAGATAAGGGTAGGAAACCATATCCAGCAGCCGCGCACAAATCCTTATACTTATTATTATTATTATTATTATTATTATTATTATTATTATTATTATTATTATTATTATTATTATTATAATAATAATAATTATTATTATTATTATTATTATTATTATTATTATTACTATTATTATTATTATTATTATTATCATCATTATTATTATTATTATTATTATTATTATTATTATTATTATTATCAAGCTCAAAGCACAAATAAAAAGAAATTTACTACTACTAGTATTATTGTTATTACTCCTATTATTACTATTATTATTATCACTAATTACTATTGTTATTATAATGAATGTTATGACTATCAAAGTCAATCATATTAATATTAATACTACTATTACTATTTACTAATATTATTACTAAGACTAATGATAACAACTAATAATATTTATCATTATCATTATCATTACCATTATGATTATGATAACAACTAATAATCATAATTATTATTATATTTATTATTATTATTATTGTTGATATTATTATATTTATTATTATTATTATTATTATTATTATTATTATTATTATGCGCGCAGCTTTCATTAAAATAAAATGAAAAATTTACAAGAAATTGGTGGGGAGCCGAGAGACAATCTGGGCCCCCACCCCCTTAGCTATAGAAAAACTAAGTCTAGTAAAGATATAAGCGGCCACCCGAGCCCCAGCATCCTGAGATACCGAGAATTTTTGGATCCGCTTAAGCAAGTCAACAGCATCCGAACCTAACTCCCCAAGCGAAGAGAAAGAGAAGGGTAGGAAACCGTAACCAGCAGCCTCGCACAAATCCCTATACTTAGCACACTTGCGCTGCGCAGCATCAGTAACAACCCGTCCCGGCACAAAATCAGTCATCCCAGTCTGTGTCAAGGGAGAGGACCCAGTCAAATCAACACTGTAATACCCGCAAATGTACCCTATTTTAAATAGTAAAAATATTTTACGGATACTTTTCAGCGAATTTTAGTTTTATTTTGGAATTTAATTTTCCGAGTCGAATTTAGAATTTCCGAGTTTGTATTTGGACTTTTCGCGAGATTTCATGAGAATCCCGTCTTAAGTCGTCTTTGACTTTTTGGTTGACTTTTCCACTAACATCTCATACTCCCTCATAACCTATTTTCATTCCTCACAACTCAAACACTTCCTTCTTCTCTAAGAAACCCAAAACCCCATCAAAACCTAGCTTCCATAATCATCCAATCTTAGAATCGTCATAACTCGCTCAATTCTCGCTCAAATTCACGTAAGTTCGTCTTATTCTTCCCCTCTTAGCTTCCTCTATCCGTATTGGTAATAAAATTACCGTCTTTCTCGCTTTTTAAATTATCCGTCGTTCTCAAGGTGAATGATATTCATCTTTTATTATCTAATTGTATGTAGGTGGAGACTAGGAAGGTTTAGAAATCGATTAAAGACGCGAAAAGGTAACGGTGAAGGGTTACTCGATATCATTTACGTGTTTTAATGTGTTTTCTATGTTAGTAATCGTATTTGGAATAGGATTAGTATTCATAGAACTTGTGTTGTTGATGATGAGTGTTGTTTGTTGATGATTATTGATGATAATTAATGATTATTGATAGTTGATAGTAGTTATTTATGATAATTGAAAATGGATGATAGAAGACTTGTTGTTCTCGGGTGAATGGGTTCCCAGCCGGGTACCCGGCCGCCGGTCCAACTGACCGGCTGGGACTCACTGCACCGACCCATTTTCGTAAAATGATCATATCTCCTTCGTTACTTGCTTGTTTTGGGCTTGTGACCTATCGTTGGAACCGTAAGAGGATAAGTTATCACCTCAACTTGGAATTTCTGCATTTGCATATCTAGAACTCTAGTTATGACCGTTTGAAGTGGACCCTTGTATAAGTTAGTTTCCAAACTTGTTGTTTTGAGATAAGATCTATGTTTCCTATTTACTATGCTTCTTAAACTTGGTCTAATGCTTATGTAATCATGTATTGTTTCATATTTATAAATGTTAAATTTATATCATGCTTATATCACTTTCCCCTTGATTTTTCTCATATGCCTTAGGTCCCAGCCGGGTAGCCGGCAGCCGGTCCACCTGACCGACTGGAACACTCTGTATTTCAAAGTTGGATTTCATATGATGGTTGGCCTTAGCCGGGTGACCGGCAGCCGGTCCACCTGGCCGGCTGGTACCCTGCTGAGTTGTTTCTTATAATTTCTAAAGCTCGTAATTTATAATAGTTCGCATTGTTCGTTTATCGTAAAATTTTACGTAGGACTTATAATATTAATGTTTTGAATATATGATATTCCATTCGCTTGTATCACATGTTTTGTGACGGTTTTTGGTATGTCCCTCTTTGAGTCGGTTTTTACAAATGATACGGTTTGAGCACTATTTTGTCTTGTGCTTTGTACTCTCATTCCCTTGGCTACCTCCACGTTCGTAAGGCTGGAATGTCGG